>JANVCG010077111.1:0-10406 GCA_025505365.1 Haliclystus inabai
CGCTGATGTTAATACGTTTCATCATGGCTATGCTGAGAGCTTCTTAAATTGATCACAGCAGAAGCAATCTTCACAGACGTAGCAATATAGAACGATGAAATTGTATTATCTCGTGCTGTCTGGGTGATTCCTACAATTTCGTAACGGTGAGCTCTATCACGTATCAGCTCCATTTGTTCCTGTCTCAGTGTAAGTAATGCTCTCGTGAAAAACCAAAATAACCGCAGAATAATTATGGTCTTGAATCAAAGCTACGTCTCCATGAGACAAAATTTACATCATCATCACTGCTTGAAAATAAATCTATTTCAAAAAGTGTGGAATTGAAGCAATCAAGCAGTACAAAAGTTACACCAATCTTTCCTAAATAGTGTGATCAACATTCGCCAAGAATTTTTGTAATAATTCTATTTTCATCTCAATCACAGAAAAATGTGAGCTGGTCTATTGAGCTACAAATAGATTTGTTATCTTTCTTTACCAAATAGAATAATTATTTCAAATTAAACCATTTCCCCCCGATTAGTTCTCATGTTTGATTCATTGACCAAAAACAACGGTTAAGAGAAGGTCAACTACTGAATGACGTCAACACAGTGAAATCAACGTAACAGTAACAAAGAGACAAAACCCACAACAAATATCAAACACAGCCTAATCCTCCCGCAATGTACAAACAATCGACGGAGGATAACAAGAGATTTTTAGAAATTCGTACACATAATATCCGGCAAATGGGGCGGACATTAGATTTTAGTAAATATTGTAAACAACAAGCCTTGATACATAATATAAGACATTACTACCACACAATTCAGAGCAACATTTCCCGAAAAATTCCCGGCCCGTGGATGAAATACCAAACTAATAGCCTACTGCTCGTCGTACTCACTACTGTAACAACTCAAGGGTCAGAAATTGTGGCGATTTGTTGAGCGTGGCCTCATCTGCCATGGTATTAAAACTGTCAACTTACAAGACGGAATTGAAATCCATCGGAGCGGCGATTGCTTACTTCTCGGCGCAAGAAACTTACAGTAGGCCTACAAAGTTGAAATTGCAACTTTGAAACCGGAATACATCGCATGCCTTTAAGACTTGATGGAATCGAAACTGCTTTTGCAGATTCAAAAGTGGAACTAGACTCTGTGACATGGTACGATGCAGTGAAGAAATGATAATTACTTCGATTAAGTGATGTGAACATACATGGGTCACTACTCACTGCAAGAGAATCAACTGACATGGTCCCGTAACAGCATATCACGATCATCCAGTTGAGATTTAGCCAGTGTTAAATAATTGAAAAAGATTTCTGAGCATCTAGGTGATCTGCAGAATTTCAAGATGGTTGAAAAAGTAAATTCTTCAGATTTTATTGATACATCTGTAAAAACATGGGTGAACACGAAAGTGACCGTTCTGGCAGGTTGGGCTGCAATGTCAGCGTGGTCACCGTGGTGTTTGAATAAAAGTACAGTTACTAATGTCAACACTTGATTGAAAATTTTGGAAGCAGAATTAGGGCATTAAATGATTTATCAATTCAAAAAAGACGTACAAATTCTATGTGCTAATAAGCAAAACACATTACCCAACGTTCACTTTGAATTTAGTAAGAAGTATATAGAAGGCCTGCTTTCTCGTGTCTGGTTTTCTTCCCTGATTTGAGCCGCACGCGATAAATCTAGTCAGTTGGCGCCAATTGACGAAATGTAGACATAAATCAGATTATAAACGATTCAAACTAAATCAGATGCTGGATTTTAAAAATTAACATGAAACTTTCAATCATGAGAAAATAAGCTCATACATGTAAAAAAAAACCGTCAAGAATTTCGCGTTGCTCATCTTTCCAAAAAAATATTCAAATATTTCATGTAAGAAAATTAGAGAATTCTTGTGGTTTGAGGAAGTAATTCTTTTTGTAATTAAAGTAAGTGATGTGTTTTATCACCAATTGGATAATGTGTTGTAAATGTTTCAAGCGATTATGATGTAATTGTCAACTGGACGGTGTAACGTTGAAGACTAGTTTTAGCACGTGCTTAGCTAATAAAACCGTTCACACCTCTTGTACGTGCATGTCTAAAAAGTGTTCGCGAAATAGTAAAAATACTAAACATCTTTCTGTTTACGAACATAAATAAATTGTTTGGCAGTTATTATTACTATTGTCATGGGTTAATAATGTCAAACGGAATTGCTCTCTCATTTTAAATTACAATTAATTACCGGTTGTTTTCTCTATTTTTGTATGCATTTATTTGAGTTTTTTCTCATTAAAAAGTCAAGACTTTCCCTGACTACATTCAACCCCTCAAACTCAACATCTCTCCTCATTTTCAAGAACTTGTAGTTTATTAATAAATAAAATTTCCCACCTGCTGGTGTTGTGTTGTGTTTAGCACATATTTATTCCCTCGTAATCTTACGATGTTTTTAGTTTTCAGATTTCCCGCGCTGTTGTTTGAACTTTACCAAAACCACAGATTAAAATCTGTACCTCAGTTATATCATCTTGGTTATATCTATGCGGAACTAGGATTAAAGTCAAAACAACCCTGACGAATAAAATACTGATAAAATTACTCCACTCCAACGAAAGTATAACCTGCAATTATCACATGGCGAGATTAAGTTATAAATTAATGGTCAATGCACATGTGAGACCCTATCATTTCAAGTCGCAGTAATTGTGAAATTGACCTCAAAACAAATTTTGAATCACATTTGCTGCATCAGACAATTCGAAACTAAACCAAAGGTTACGTTTAAATAATGACCCATGTACAGGTTCTACATCAATAATATTGTCTTTTCTGCATTTGGTCTCAGAACAAAGAAAACATAATATCAGAAAAGGAAAGGTTCACACCATAAATCAATATCATTGCAGGCAGGAAAAAAACAGAAAAAAATTACTGACTCACCGATTCTACAAAGCTCGAACTTGATGATAAAAGTTCCAAATCTGCAATACGCCTTACAGTTTATGATTTCTGCCGACGGTTAACGAATGAATGAAGACATTAACTGAGTGTTTTGTAATCACACCAAACAACGTAATGACGATTTGAATTATGCTGTATTTATCACATTCACACCATGTGGCTTTTTAAGTTTTCTCGTTTGGTCCGAAACGAAATCGATATGTAAATTAGTTGTATTGTTTTCGTAAAGAATTCTTTCACGTATGTCTATTCATTAATACTCTATTGTTTGATGCAAACAATTCAAGGCGCTAAAAGGCAAGGCTTGGTCGCACAATATTGGTTGCTTGGCACAGATCAGTCAAAGTTGTGCAATAGAACCTTTGCTCACGTTTTAGCTTTCGTAAAAAATCAATTTCAGAAAATCTTTTCAAGTGCATTATATTCTCAAATTTTAAGCAAAATTATTTTGATTTAAGGCTCTTTCCATTTATTTTCAATTTCTTTTTTGTTATGCTATTTGCAGCCATTAGCAACGTGGTTTTGAATATAAATCATTGCATCGTTAATTTTATGACCGGTACATTTTACGTCAACGCTTTTATGAATTTGTCTAAAATGCCGGTTTTACTGACTAACACCGCAAATATTGATGGTCTGTTTTATTTGGCATAAAATGCATGTTTTAGCCGCCCTACAATCTTCTTTTTTTATAGTTGCTTCTCAGTCATCCTTTATGTACAGCATAACGGTCGGCTGGGGGCGAATGGCAACAAAGAATTTCTGAAAAATATATTGAATTCAGCTGAGGATCTAGAAATAAATTTGATGTCAAGTCATGTCACAGTACAAATATTTATTTTGACGTCAATTTCAAAACGAATTGTCTCGAGGTGAGCTCTACCCCAAATGTTATTCGGATGTCTATGGTGGTCTGAACTGATCTGAAGTTGCCATATTTTGCACACATTTGGTTTATACTGTAAAGAAACACAATTTGTAACGCTTTTTCAAGGAGGTCAAGCTAGATAATTAATTTGACATACAAAAATTTCTATAACATAGTATTGACTTCGTAGTCTTTCTACCACGGCGTCATCGACATAATATATTACATGGTACAAATATATTTAAGATTTAAAAATATATTGATATAATATGTCACTGTTAATGAGGTAGGTAATATTCACAATCTGGTACACATTTTCCATAGTATTGAGCGCAAATAGAATGGCTAAAATGGCTAGTCTTCAAACTCAACATAATCAACTATATTAAATCAAGCTCGAACATTTTAGTAGTGTGCAATACTATAGTGTTGCTATGCTTCTTTTTAAAGTGAATAGAGACAATTGAAATTGAGTTGAATAAACCAATATTGCCACCCTGGAGCTCGTAAAAGAACTAACAACTTTTTTTTACCTGTCTATCAAGCCACCTGCTTCGGGTGGCCATTATCGAACAAACATCTTTTTGTTCACCGATATTCCCTGCTCTCCGTAAAGCAGATGAGAAATTCCAATTGCATTTGTACTGGATTATGACATGGGCTTGAAGGAAGCTCAATTGGTTATGTTTGTGGTTGCAAATCTGACTGGGTTGTAAATCCACCCGCTCACTAAAAGACTGCATGGACTAGAGGTGGGCTGGTTGGGCTGGACCCGGATCTGGATCCCAAGATCCGGCAGGATCCTCACCTTTTAGCTGGATGCCGATCTGGATCTGAATGGCTTTGATATGTTGTGCTGGATCTTGAATTGAATCCAAAATAATTTCATATTGCAGTATAGATGCTGTTCAGCATAAAAAACTGGCGCCTTTTCAAACAAACAAACCTTTCACATGAGTAAAAAGAGCCTCATATGAACAAATTTTAGCTTAATCTTCAAAATAACTTTTGAATTATTTGCTTCTGAAGGTGTGCGACTAGGGTTTGATTTGTTTCGGATCCTGTCAATTGCTCAATTTTAGACCCGGACCAGGATTTAGATCCATCTTATTCGGATCTGGATCTTAAAAATTTAGGACCGTCCACCTCTTCTTTAGACAGGTAGTTCCTGATGGATTGCTTTCACGCGCCCATGCTCCAGCAGTGATTTATGTCTGCTGTATACAACATTACAACTCTATCCACCTTTATTTTAGAGAAGGGCAAAAAAAGAAGGGAGCTTCCTCAGAAGATGGGATCAAAAAGCAAACGAAAACAATACAAAACTTCCGTGTTACCCACTAACTTTTATGTCTGCAGAAATTGTTTCAAAATCAACTGATATAGCTGCAATTTACTATTTAAGCCGAAATTGCATTGTGCAAGTTGACTGGTTCCGATCTGGTACGATTCACACTGAAGTACAAATTACAAATTAGATAGATACGAATAGTATTATGTTTTTAGGTGTGTTTGTTTAAAAATTGCTTTGTAAATTTGCCCCATAAACTTAACTCGTTGGTTGTGTCACATTTACTGGTACAGTATAACGCTGTTCTGTATCTGTCTAGAAGCTCAACTTTTTTAGGGGGATCACCCATTTTCAATTCTACGTTCGTACAGGTTCATCTACATCTCACAATTGGGCAAACCTGAGAAACAGGAGAGAGTCAACAACGCTCATTCGTATCGCTTGATAATTTGACGTGAGACAAAAGTATTTACCAACCAAAAGAAACGAGCTACACGTACTTCGTGAAGCACTTCGTCGGAGCAACAAATGAATCTCCTCTCAAGCAAATATTGAAAAGTTCAATTCGCAATTTCATCTCTTTTCACATTAATGATATAAAGGTCATGTTAAAACTACGAGAAGTAAATAATAATAATAATAATAATAATAAGAATTATACGACATATTCTGCAAAATAATTTTCTCAAGTTGTTAATTGTTGTTGTTGTTGTGTATTATAAGAATACAGCTTTTGATCGTCAGGGTTACCAGATGTGTACATGCCGATTGTATTTGGATCAGGAGTAAATAAATTAGGCGGTGAGACAGTTTCCGGACCAAGACCAGTGACAAGAGGTACAGGGTTGGCCGTGATGACTGTATTAACAGGATACGGCGTTGGTAATTGAGTAGGCGGGTAGGGAGTATGTTGCATCTGTTCGGGATTCGGAAGCGATTGCGGGGGCATAGTTGGTGATTGAGATACAACGGGGAAAAGCTGTGGCATTTGTTGGGGAGCTTGTGGTGAAACTTGTGGCATGGGTTGAGGAGACATTTGCTGTGGCTGCTGATGGCCAACAAAAGATTGATTGGTTGCAGTTGATGGCGTGAAAAGTGCTTGTGATGAAGCCGGCATCATTTGCGGAATAACTGAAGGGGCAGCAGGCATCATTTGAGGCATCGCTGATAGCGAAACAGGCACACCTTGAGTCAAGGCTGTTGATGAAGTGGGCATCATCTGTGGTGTGGCAGATAAAGATATAGGCATGCCTTGTGGCATTGCTGTGGATGGAGTGGGCATCGTTTGCGGTGCAGCATCTGATGATGCGTGTAAGGTAACAGGTTGGAACAATGCAGGTTGACTTGATGGCAAAGACATGTCAGCAGACGCAGCAGGAAGAGCTGGACTTGAGACATCTTGAGCTTGAGATGGAACAAATGTTGATGGTGTAGAACTTGGTGCTTGTAGATCTAATGTCGCCATATCATTTTCAAGTGCTGTCAACACTGGATCTGAAAAAGATGGAAGACAGAGCTATTGTAGACCAGTTCCATTTGTCCCTGTAGTGGTGCAACGTTTAGGGCATTGAATCATCGACTTAAAAGATAAGTCTATAAATCAGTCAGGGTCTAGCAGAGCAAGTGTGGAACTATTGAAATTAATGCCAAACACGGCCAATGAATGATAATAATAACAATGAAATAAAAAAAAACTCTGAATGAAGGCAAGTTCCAATAGAAGGGCACTTCTTTCAGATTTTGTCACAAATTAGCCATAACATCTCTATTTATGGTTGCCGTAATTGAGGATGTAGCAGTGTAGGCACCTGGGAACCGTGTTGAAAGAAGGCCAGCTAGAATCTAAAACGTTTTAATCTTTTGGGAACAATATTTTTAAAACTTCGTTGTCTTATTTAAAATTGAAGACTTCATCTATATTGGATCTATGCCCCCAGGAGACCAACAACTTTGTGATCACCCACCCTTATCTGATCAATAACATATAATTCTTACTTGTGACTGAGGCTGAAGCAACAGGTAATGGTGCACCAACCAGTGGAATCTATAAACGTAAGAAATATCATTGATTAATGGTTCGTCCACTGTTGTCTATGATAAATATGTGGAGGAATAAAATATTCATAACAATTTTTAACAGGGATTGAGCCACAGTCCATTTGGATAAAATTTCACCACAACCGCATCATACTATCAATTAAGAACGTTACATACACCGGATTCAAATTTAGAGGATTTCTGTCGGATTCAAATGTGGAAGACTGAGCTGCGAAAATACATACTTGGACCATAGAGCTGCTCAAGGTGCCAATAAAAAAGCATGGAAAGAAAGCATCGGTGAATCAGTTTTAAAGATGTTTCTTGAACCTCTCACATCTTTCCCACAAAATGTATTAACATCAGTAACATTACTATTTTGGGAATATTCATTTTGATTTGTCTTTCTCAAAAAACTGCTTTGAGATTGAAATGCAATAAAATGATAAAAAATGGTTTTCTCACCTCAGAATATGCGCCTGGAGGTATTGAAGAGGCCAGAAGTGGTGGTTGGGGTGGAACAGTCTCATTTGGTACTGGTATGCGGTGCAAGTACCCATATCCAATACCACACCCAAGACTACAAAAAAAAACCAATGAACATAGACAACAGCAGATAACTAGATTCAAAATCAAATACGACAGTATACAATGCACTAATTATAGTGATAGTTGATGACAAAGACCTACCTTCCTTCGCCACCCCACTTTGTATCTGGTGTTATTGATACCTAAAAGGAAGAAAGTGGAATGACAGAGATTTCGAATAAAGGAGTGAAATTTCGTTAGGTGGATGCTTAAGATGGTATCAATTATGCCTTGTGGTATAGGCCTAATTATATATCAGATAGTTACGTAGTTTTGATAGTGAGGCTGTGATTAAGGATGACCACAATTTTCCTAAGAGTGAAGGTTTGCTATGCACAATTGAGATGACCGTTTGATAAATTGTGAGCTGGCCACATATGAAAACCATATAAGCAGAAAACAGGAGTAGAGGTTATGTTAGCCTGGTTATAAAAAATGCTGTACAAAAAAATTGATCTTTATTTATTTTGAAGACTACTAAATAGATGAGTAGCAGCAATCTGTTTTACTAGGCTCATTAATGGTTAGAGTTTTTCTGAAATTGTTCAAAGAAAAATCATTTCTATAGAAATATAAATAATCAAGTTTCAAGCTGCAATGGTGCTTACCTCACGACAGCCATCTGTTTCTGAATTGTAGACATATAATTTGAGTAACTTGCCATCATGTTGTTCAATCAAGTTGAAAAAGTCATCAGGCTACAAAAAAATGAAAATTTTCAATGCATTACCGTATGTAGAGTGTGAATAAAAAATTGTTATATTCCAATACTATGAGAATGCATGTATTTTTTCCGATTTGGACTCATTGCAGAATGGAGTTATTAGTGTTACTGTCCAAAAGCGATCTCCGAAAGTAGATAGTCTATCCTAAATTCCGAGAAATATTAGAAACTCGTATTTATTCGACAAAACATTTTTACCTCGTGTAATACCGTATCTGCCCCAATTATATAATCTGTATTTGATCGTAAGCCAGCTATATCAGCGGGTGAATTTGGCTGGACATCCTTGAAAAAAAATCAATTCAAAAGTTAGATAAAATTTTACACAGTGCTAAAATTGGAAAGGCATAGCAAAATAGCAAGAGGTTTATAAAAATTCAAGTGGCTGCAGCCACAATTCCAAGGTCCAAATGAAACTCTTTCCAATCAAGCAGCTTTAAATGATAATGAACAGAAGTATAATGTGTTTTGGCACTTAGTTTGAAAGTCAAGAGGAATTAAAAAACGTTGAAACATCCAGCTTTTGTTTCACAACTGAACAATGGCAATGCAAAAATTTTGCCTGAAATATCTCACTACAAAATGACCTTCGTTCCAGCTAATGTTAAAGCGTATTAGAAGGAATCACTCTTGTCATATATCATACAAAACCTCTTTTTCTTCTTTTGAACATGAGTTATTTTTAACTTCTTATTTTTGTATCAATTCACGTAGCAGTTAAAATTATATCAGCCAAAAAACATTCGTATTATACAAACATGTGTTATTCTGCAGCATATCAAATATTACATTAACCCCATCAAAAAGGGCTGGGTGCGGATATGGTGAGTGAGAAGTTTTGGAGACGATTTGGTATGCCAACTTATCTTTCAATATTTCTTACAAAATTTTTTGATTTTCTTCAACACTGCTCTGTCATATTTGGTTCATTAAAAATACACAAAATTAAGTGGTGGTCAGTTCATTGCCACATTGAAACAAATTCATTTTAATACGTTCTCTTCAATATCGTACAATCTGCAAATTTTAATGCATCTTTAATGCATCATCTTCCTAAAGTAAATTTGTACACATAGCACCCTTACACATTTGAAAATATTTTGCTGATGATAATCAGATAAAGACGAGAGTGCAAATGTTTCACAGTCCTAATCAACGTCACATTAGTCTAGCAAAGAGTAGCCGAAGGTAGGCTCTCTGCTAGTTGCAACATAAATTTTGCTTGAATAAATTATTTTATATGTGCATTGTGATTGTTCACAACAACACTTATCAGGGCAGGAAATAAGAAAACCCGAGGAGCACATGAGAGGACTTCTTGCAACAAGTCAACGTTGCAGAATTAAGCTGTTAGTAGAATCACAGTTTCCTAAGATAGGCATAATTTATTTTACAATTTATACAAAAGTGATGAAACTGAAAATAGCTTCAAAAATTAATGACATTCTACAATAGGTAAAATATCAGTGAAATCAACTATTTTGTTTTCCAATCCATAGGTCAAAGGTAAATGAGTGAGTCACACGGAGAGCCTCTCCATTGTTGTTTAAATTTGAAACTTGTTTGTGCTGAAGATGTTTAGTTAAAACAAGATAAATTATTGTAAATGGTGAACCTTTTCTTTTGAGCAATTTCACACAAGGGCTCCTAAGGATTTCCTTTCAATCCTGCATAAATATTTGTTTTCGGAGATAAATGCAAAGACTAGTATGAATTTTACAAGAAAGGTCTGCCAGAAAACTGGCAATTTTGCAACGTTAGGAAGAAGCAGAGCCATCTATTTACAAGAGTTGGGTCACTCTCTGATGTGCCGCTCTATCTTTTATTGGTTAATTGTAAGTCATGTGATACATAGACGCCATTTTTGGGCCAGAAAAAACGAAATTAAAATTTCAGAGAATGCATTCGAAAATGTAAACACCATTTCATTAGCAAACCACTAAA
>JANVCG010077222.1:0-16682 GCA_025505365.1 Haliclystus inabai
AAAATGTACACGCCATTTCATTAGCAAACCACGAAAAACCACGTCTTCTTTCTGCCTCAAATTTACAATCTCTATTTAATTGGCCCGAAAATGGCGACCACAAGTGCGTTCGAAAGTTGTTGAATCTGGATGTAAATATCACCCCTCAGACCAGTCACCTGTTGATATAATGGTCATGTTATGTCAGTAAAAGCTCCATTTCTGTTGAATCTAACCTATGTATAAAGGTCATTCTCTATAGCGGCCAATTTTCACCAATCTCATAGCTGACCGAACTACACAGTGTTCGCTGTAGATGTCATTGGAGTTTTCATTTTTTACTCGCAACCCTAGGAATTTTAATACCAACCTCTCTATCATACGTTCCTACCTCAATTTGCCATTGTGGTAATCTAATCTAAGCACACATTTCTTTGATATAAGTTTGTATCAACAGTTTCAGATGTATCAGATGTACATACAGCGATTTTAAGTCTATTTTCCACCACCCAGGTAAGAGATCATTTTCTTTTTTCGTAATTAGCTCATTGCACGTTAATCGTTTCATTTCGCAAATCATGTTGCCTTTCAGTCGCGTTCCTGCATTCGATCTATGCAGACGGTGGTTTCACGATCACAATCCCCTTTGCCTCAACTGCGAAACTAGACGAGCCTTGGACACCAGAGAGATCTCTTATATGAGTATAAATTTTAGAGCGGAAGATCAGAGCTGATTCACCCTCTGACGTGTTACATAACCATGAAACAGTTAACTAATCAATCTAACCTAAACCTAAAATGCTTACATGTATTATGAATGCCTGCTTTTGCATGGATTTAGCTTATTATTTTTTATTTATTGCTTGTTTAGAATGTGTTTCTTGTTTATCTGTGATGCTACTTATATTCTTTGTGAATACCGTTGCCGCAATCTATCTAGTTTGTCTCTGTATTGTGCAGCGACCGCATAAATTTTATGAAGTGCTGTTTCACCTTCAACAACGCTCTTAAAAATAACGTTTTTATGTACCCCTTAATCATCCTCTCAGTATTTTGGATCACGCTGAATGAAATACAATCAATTCTCTTTGCATGTACATGTGGTTTACACGTGCATCTTAATCAGCTATCATAATATTAATATTAATCCTCTTTGCATTCTGTGAGGGGGGCAGCTTCCACATAATGGACTTATGAGGAAAAGGCGTGTATTCAAGTCTGAAAGATACTCGGAAAATTCCGTCATTTCCAAATTGGATTAAAAGTTTAGTAGAATGTTTGAAAATTTCTTTAATTCCCAAATTATTGGTCTTTCATTTTTAACTCTGAGGTATATAGGAATATTTGAGGTGCTATTTCGATATTTCTTAATAATTTTTAGAGTCTTGCAGTGCAGATGACAATTTGAATACCCTGTCATTCACATTCAGTAGTTGGTTCTTACCCCTGGGATTTACACTATCTTGCTGACTATTCCTTAAAACAATAATGTAACTCAGTCAGTTACATCAGCTTTATGAAAATGTCAATTAAAATTTATTCCATATAAATTTCTTCATTATTAACTTATTAAATTATTACAACGTTGATGAGTAAATAACGATTCGACTTATCCCGGGAGACTACTTCCTATCATTCCAATTACTTTCATGTTCAATCGGATAGCCTCCAACGGCAAACTTACGGCAATCTCCTCTTGTTTTTTCTGTGAAATTTATTTAGTGCGTCAGCTGTTGCTACGTGTTAGATAAAATAAAATGAAACTGAGAAATCATCGGGGAAACCATTTACTGTGTTAAAAGGCTCACTGTAAATTAAGCCAATTTATACCCTCGCGGTCTATTATTTAACAAATTTCTACGATTTATTTAATAAATAAGAAATAGCAAGATATTGTTTACCGCGTGTTTGCAAATCTGTTTGGTCATTTGTTGCGTTTACAAACTTATAAAGATATTTCTACTTTATTGGAAGTTGTTTATGGCATCAAGCGGAAGTTTTTCCTACAGTTTATCGCAGAGCGGAATAAAATTATTGAATGCGGTTATGGCAATTTGCCATTGGAGGCAAGTTGATAAAGTTCTTCGCCCATAATATGATCAATTGTCAGGAATGTATAAGAAAGTTTTCTAAACCTGTTAGGTAAACTGATAGAATTTGATTTCAAATTGGGCCAGAACTGGACTTGAAAGCAAGTTGCGAAAGTACTGAGCCTCGTCACGATGTTGAGGTTGTGAGTTGTGAAGCGTTTTTCAAAAACTTTATTTGTGAACTCACGAGGACACTGCATTTGTAAACACATCATATTTATTGTTTTTTAGACGTATTACAGGGAGAGTTATAATGTAATTATTATATTTCATTACAATAAATATAAAAATGCCTGGTTTGGATGCATTTGGAAGACGTTGGATGATTGCAAGCGATGATTTGATTTTACCGTTCGCTTCGACAGCCGTGACAAGAATCATCTGGTAAGATTTTGCATTAATTTGAAGCCGATTTTGTATCTATTTAAATGATTTTTCGTTGTCTCTTTTATTTTAAAATAGGAATTATTCAGGTCTAGGTTACTATTTATATTTTAATGGGTCATTTTCGAGAGTTTCAGTCTAGTTTGGTTGTTTCTACGACTTTGTTGACCTTTGTAATTTACGTTTGGTGTATGTGTTGATTGTTACCTGCTGAGCGATTTTTAAAATTATACGATGGAAAACCCCTTATCAATTCAAACAACATAAATGTCTATGCATACCTAAACTTTGAAAAAAATATCAATAACTATTTTTCATATCATTAGTCTTTAATCCTTACTAATATTAATAAAAATACGATTGTTTACATATCTCCGTTTGCTCAGGCTATTTTTGTGAATAAAAGTATATGCGAAATCACTGAAAGGCTGCTGCTAAACATTCACATTACCGAGAAAAACAAAAATGACATATTGTTCCCAAAGTCAAGCAAATAATTAAATGAAATATCTCAGCGAGATAAAAATTTAATTTCTCCCTGTATCAAGCAAATCAGGTGTGCCTCATTGATAATGATTTTATTGTGCAGACTACACAGGGTGTATATTCAAATGCAAATGAAAACCACAAGAAAATGATAAGGTCTATTTTGGTTTCAAACTCTGCTGGAAATATGAAATTTAGAATTATTTGGCAAATTAAATCATCATAATTTGTTACTTATGTTCTGTTTATCTCCAACTTTGGTCAGTTCATTTTTAACTGACAAAATAATTATTAAAACTGTTTAGATACCGTCACCTTTTATTAAGAAATTCATTGATTTAAAGTGAGTTGAAAATTGATTGGTGATAACCAAGGTCTGCCGAGTTTGTTATCAGCAGAATGTTCACCAATCTTGCAACCGATCTATAACAAGGCAACCTGGAAGGCTAAAACTATGAATATTGATCTTAATTTACTTGCCTCTACCGAATTCTGATGAGTGAAAGCATGTGCTTGCATACCAAAATATGTCTTCATAGAAATTATTTTACGTTGTAGCCAAAACTAATTTGACTAGAAAACCGTCTATCATACTTAATGATAATTATAGGTACTATCACGGGTCATAATTATTCATGCATGATGTTCACTCCATGCAGTAAAAGTGCTCAACCCAGGGAACTAGAGAGTAGGAAAATTGATCAAAATGTGACAAATTTTTTCTTCTCACCTGCGTCATAAATGAAAACTGCCTTGCAAATGTCTTTGAATCAGAGAATAATCAGGACTTTTAGCAATTTCAGGTCCGTAAAGTAGGCCTAAATTGTTTTATATCTATTGTTCTATGATAATCTAATTTATGGATGGTAAGCATAATGCTTACCACTAGCTTTGCCTCAATGTGGTATTCTCTCCTTGTTTCTGCCCTTAGTGGCGACAGTCATCAAAATTGTTAATCTGGTCCACTTCCATAGAGGCTTTTTACTTAATGGTTGTATGTTACCCATATTCATCCTCTCCCTGTTTATGGCCAACGTAATACAATATTATTATATCTGTATGTGTGGATTATATGTGACCCTCCGCGTCAGAATCAACAATCGTGACAATTTGAAAGTTTTTAGTAATGGCGCAAAGAAGTGAAAAATTATAGAAATTTCGATAAAAAATCAATTTTCAGTTTTTACCATATCTAAGTCAAATGAGATATTTTTCTCATGGCGTTGTTTATATTTGATTCAGACCTATATTTAAGGTAGTATTTTAATTTTAAAGTCGTTGCTAAGGCTGCTTACGAGAATGAAATGTACAGCAACAACTGAAGAGCAATCCAAGGAGCCGCACGAAAACAAATCAAACAAGTGAATCGAAAACATCAAATTATCAAGTTTTAAAAGCAAAGAAAGATTTTCAAGTGGAAAAATCCCCATGTTGAAATGTAATTTAACACTTCTCAAGTACAAAAATTTGAGTAGCCGTTGCATAAGACAAATAAACCACGTTGTTTTTCAATTATTTTCGCCGCGTAAAAAGGAAGAAAGTCGGCGGTGCTTGAAACAAGTTCCATAACTTTATTTTAAATTTCAAGCTTTTGTTAACTTTATTACAAGATCACGTCATGGTTTTTGAATCAAACAATCACTTATATTCATTGGTTTCAGATAAGTAAATACAATTGATGTTATTTTGTAAAATAAATACCAAATTAAGATTCAAAAATCAGAGCGTGCAATTCAGAAAATCCTTTCCAGAACAGTTATGCTTTGACTTGGAAGTTGGAAACGTTGGGAAAGTTAAATAAAAAAAGCTATCAGATTGCAAATCTATTCCTATTTGATTTATTATCAATCTTAGAATATATTTACAAATTTTGATAAAGTTTTAGCTTCTGCGATATAGTGTTGCTAAGTTGTTTTGTAGCATTTAGAATTGTAAAACTTTAAGGCTCATTTTCTCGGTTCGACTTCTTTTGACTTTGGCTCCGCACAAAAATAGATTTTTGTTGATAAATCAAGTTATACTTGTCGGATTGAAAAATCGTTTAAAGATTTGAATAGCCCATCAAATTCTGCACTAGAATGTGTAATAAGCTGAATTTTGAAAATTTGTCACGATTATTGATTCTGACACGGAGGGTCACATATACCAAATCTATAATTACTATAATACCCCATCTATACCGTTTCATCATTTCGTGTAGCTTCAGGAGCAATTTCTGTTGCCTCTGTCTTGTAACAGAGCAGCTTTCTAAAGCTCCACTTTTACTATTATGGAAACAGTATTTTAGAATGTCTTTCTCATTTGTAGTGTAACCAGACCCACATCATGAATTAAACTGAGACATTTTTTCCATTTCAGGCTGCTACTAGTTAGTATTGTTCTTGGTATTTATCATCATTTAGAACAGTCGGACTTACAACATCCAAATTCTTGTGCCGCAACATTTGCCGTCTATTTATTTGGTTATATTGGTATACTTATCTTCTCGTTATTACTGGATATCGTGATATCAATTGCTAGTAGTCGTGGTAGTATTTATGATACGGAAAGGCGTAAAAATATCCCTTATTTTTTGTACATCCGTTTATTATTCTGGATTATCGAATTATTTTGGATTATTGTTGGCATTAAATGGATATTTATTGATAATAGTCATTGCCCGAAAACGACATATAAAATTATTTCTCAAGCTATTGTACTTTTTAACATCATTCTACTATTTGCTGTATTGCTAATGATGTATTTATTTTTCGATACGAGAGGAAAGCTTTGGTATAAAAAGGAAACAGGACAACGTCTTGATAACGCAAAATATGGGAGCTTAGATTTCTCAACAGTTATTCAGAGGAAGAATGAAAAAGATTTATTACAAAGCTTAAAACGACTGCTCTGCTGTTCTCGTAAAAGTGAATCTGATAATCACATTGTTGAGTTTATTGCAAGGTAAACGATAGATAACTTTCAACACAAATTAGCTCTTAGAAGTCCAATGATTCATAAGAGATGGTATGGTGTAAATAGCTGTCTCACAGACTCTCACTAGAATTGAGTGAAGTGCACTGTAGGTAGAATCCTGACATTGTGGCCTGAATGCTGCTATGAAAGAGTCATTGATATATGCAAAAGCTTTTGTCTTGCCATTGCCTCTTGCCAGAAAACACAATAATGATGTGTCCTTTTTCTACTGTAAGAGCATGCATTCAACTGTTTTACTGAGTTTCAATTTTAATGGGTCTGTAGATAGGATGGATTATATTGGAGACTTTTTTCCTCGCATGATTGATGTTCAATACACCCACGCAATCCTATTTACTTATTTCCACGTTGTGAATTTTGTACAGGTAGGATTACGCGTAGATTTGTTTCAAAGAGCTCAAAATTCTGTTTGTACAGCTCAACATCCTGTTTACTTTTAAGGCTCCTTTCCTTACAAAAATTAGGGTTAAAAGTTGATTCTTGAGAATTGTCTGGGTATCACTTTTTAAATCCAAGGGGATCTCATGTTTTTCCAATTAAGAGAGTTTTTGGCCAAAAAAGTAAATCTTTCTTGAACGTTTTTTCCATATCAGAAAACAAGATACTTTTGAGAAAAAACCTGCACTCAAATATCTACATTAGAACTGATTATTCAAGTATTTACTCATTCTTTTTCCCTCATCCTTCCAGGGTACTTTCTGAGCACATGGGTGGCTATGAAGACCTTGTTCCATCAGACGTTCTAGCTGGCCTTGTTCTACTTAGACGTCAGCAAAAGTACGAAGAAGCAATGACTATAGAAAATGAAAGAAGCATATTTGGTGATGATGCTAGCAATGATGTGAGATATAATTAATTCTCTATAGCGCATATAATGCTTTTTGAGATAGAAAAAGCTGATTATACAAAATTGTCTGTAGAGATGGAATATCTAGCTTTAAATTGGCAGAAAAGGGTGACAAATATGTATGGCATTGCAGGTTGGATTGTACTCAGTATTTGATGAGGGATGAAACTGACCTATGGAATAATAATGATCTAGTGTGTGAATGACTTTACCTTTGGTGTGTTCCTTTTGAGGGGACAAAACATCATATTGAAATATAATTTTAACTGTAAAGGAATCTCTAGATTCAAAAACATCAGAGCCGTATTAACTTTTTCAAGGCCCTAAGCACAAAGTCCAAATTGTCCTCAAGATGAGTGTGGTCACGTAAGAGTGTTGTGGGAGGACAGAATAGCATCTGTTCATTTCCTAATTGTGTCACCCCTTTCCTTTGACAGCTGGTTAACTGTCCCACCCCTTAATTGTATGTATATTATTTTCAAATACAGACATTGGTCATTTGAGAATAAAATCCATTACAAATGCTCAGTCACTCCTCCCTTTTCCAAGCCAATATGCTTTGTTTGAGTAAATATTATTTAATTATTTTTATTATTTTATTTTTAGAAACATTTGCATCGCTATCAAACTGTGAAAAGAGCTCAATGTACACAAAATGAAAAGCCGTTTTGCTTAGATTCAGAGGTACTGTTAATAAAACATGAAAACACTAAACAAATCAATTCATAAATGCTTTGGTAGACCTACGCCTACTACCTTTTCAAAATAATTGATTATTTTACTTTTGGCCAATAAAATTCTTTGGTATTTGCTTCTTACTTCAAAATTCTCATTGACTAAATTTACTTTTCCAGTATTTTGCATCTTTTTAACCTTTATGCATAAGGATTCATGTATGTGTATCTGTGCGTTTGGTAATTATCAATTCAAAGATGAATTAATTATAATTTATGTAGACCAGCCTCACAGTGGTCTATAGTAACTGTAGAAGCAAAATAAAATGTGTAAAAGGGTATCACTCGTTCTAATAGAACTCATACATAAGTGTTCTAGCCTAATCATAAATTTTCAGTTGCCACCAATGTAGAAATTTACTAATTGCGCCTCTCAGGCGCAGATTCATTCAAAAGCAAAGTAAGAAAATGCTTTCGATCCAGGAAAAGATAAAGCGGTCAAACGCACCTTCCCAACATCAAAGAAACAAACCATATTACCAAAAAATATATGTAAATATCACCATTGCTTCAGAACAAAGATCATTTTATTGCGTTAAGGCTAGATTTCCTATGTAGCCATTGGTTTACCAAGATTCCTGTTGCAACAATATTCTTCCAATTGGTAAAACGAATGATAAGCTCCCATATCATATTTGTCTCTTTATCTGACATGTAATCAGGGCTGTTTTATGATATTTTGGGCTGTAGGCACTTTTGTTTCAAGGGCCTAGTTTTCCAACAAATTCCTTTTCCTCCCATTTGAAATCGATTTATAATTATAATTTGTATGAAAGATAAGAAACCTGAGTTAGCATTTCATATTTCCGACAATAAAATATCACAGAAACATAAAGGATCGATTTTTACAACATTGATTCTTAAAGTAGTAACGTTGATAGACTTATAGCTATTTAATGTTGGTCGCCAAAGACGAAAAATTTTGTGCCATCCTTTACTCCTCTTTATGAAAATCACTTGAATGGATAGATGATCTAATAATTGAGGGACGCATGCTAAATCTGAATTGTTTTTCGAAATTGTTTCCGTGTTGACTATTTCTTGTTCTTGTTGAGAAAGGGCCTATCTGAGCTTGGGCTGTAGGCACGTGCCTACTGTGCCTCTGCCTTAAAACGACCCTCCATGTAATAGGGCTTACTTCTGTTAATTGTGAGAAACCTGAATAGAGCAAAATTATGCACTTGTATATTTGTTAATTGTTTAGAATGGTAATGAAATAGAAATGTTGCTATCAGTGAGGGGAATATTTGGGTTTGTAGCAAGAAAACTTTGCTATTGCTTCTTTAGTATCAAAACACCATTTAGTTCATGCCATTTGTGCTTGTGCAGGCTTGATACAAGGTTGATTCAATAGGAAATACCTTTTAAGACATTGCAAAAGTGACCGTGGTAGATAGGGAGCCGCTTTGTAGATGTGACCGCTATAACAGGTTTGACTATACTTTAGTATAAAAAAGTCAAATGATATTTCATGCTATAGCTGCATTCAACTACGTAAGAACTTGCACACAGTAACCTTCCTGAGGAGTATTATCGTGCAGTCAATGCTGTGATTCTATGAATTATTTTTATTCAGCAAATGAAGGCAACATGTCACTGCTTGAATGAACTTTCAATGTTTACTGTTTTTTGTTGCCCAACAATAGCCGCTACATTAGGGACCATAGTGCTAAGCAATAAATGATTTAAATTTTGAATAGTGAAGAATCAAAATATATTATGAAATACAAATGATTTCACCTTGTCAGATCCATACATCAACCTTATTGTTAAAGCTGCAAGGCATTGTGAAACAAGAAAACCAATGTTGTTTAGCTTTCATTTCGATCATTGAACACTTATATTATTTTGTTTGCTGTTTTAGGTTGATATGAAAACACTTGAAGATATCAATCATTATTTTAGATATGCTCTTGCTATTTATGGCTGGCTGTTTTATGTTTTTAATCATTTTGGAACTTGTTGTAAGCTGTGTCCAAATTTAAGGTGAATATCTGCATGACCATTATAGTTATACATAGTTATTCAATTGTTTTTATTGTTATAGCCTTAATTGGTTTGAAAATTGCAGTCATACTAATAAAATAAGCAATAGTAAAACAAAATACCGTGCTTGCAGACGCTTATGAAAACACAAAACTTGCATAATGATGCGAAGGAGAGGCATCAGAAATTTCAGCCTTTCGAGTGCCTCATGGCATCTTGATTGTTTACATAAGCGTATGCAACACTAGACTTGAGTTTTATAAGTGCTTTATGAAAGAAATAATTACAATTTGAAGAATATAGGAGCGTTACTTTGTTGACAATTTCTGATCAATATCGCAGCTCTCATTTTTTTATGACAAACGTAGCGTGTATGTCATAAAAATATTTAATTCAATTCCACAGGATGCAAAAGCGTCAGAGTATCGAATAGCCAATCAATGGTCACGTAAAACAAAGGCGTCTAATGTGAACCAATAAGAATCTTCAGGTCTGACGTATTTCCGGTGAAGAATCATGTCTATCTTGTTGCAATTTTATGAATTTTTTTACAAATTAACGAAATTGAACTTTCAATTGCAATAGAGAATCGTTAAAATGTGAGCTGTTCAATACTGTGTTTGCAGCGTAAAAGTTCATGCTTGATTTGATAATTATAATCGAATTTAATAGCAATTACTGTTCTTAAAGCATTTTGTGCAACGGTATGATTGAATCGAGACTAATTGAAATTCATGCGCTACATTTCTACCAAGGATTTCCTCTGAAAATGTTCAAACCACGCAATTTCATTCATTTTATTTTTTTTTCTTGTTATTCAAAGAATCTTACAGCCCCGAGAAAAAGTTTGACACTATTTTTGTAACTTTTCTTCGCATCGACAGATCAGCTCCGTATAAATTGTTTCAGTGGATTGACCAATTTTAGCCTTCGTCCTTTTGTATACGTTTCCAGTTCCAAACAGGGCTTTTAACCAATCAAATTGCTACAAAAACGTTTGATTATCTCCGGGGATTATCTTTAATGATTTATAATTACATTTGAATAACAAATATCCCGGGGGCAGATACAACAGATTCACAGGCTTACTCTTCTCCTGTCAACTAGTCTAGTCTAAATTGGTAGCAATTCAATTGGGATTGTTTTTTAATTTTTTCAAGTGTCCTTGTGTGTGTACAAACCATGTTTACCAGGGCTAATTGTAAAAATTGAGCCGGGTTTTATAAATTAATTATCAAAATCTGTGATTTTTTGTCTTTTTGTTAAGCTAAGCCTCATTGGGAAAAGTGTATCTCATGCAAAAGCATTTGTGCTCATGCTGTACTACAAGAAATTAGCCAGAAAGTAGATAGTTCCGCAAACTTCTGCAAACTACGGAATCTCTACTATGCCATTGGTAAAACAAGGAAAATGATAACATTTAAGTAATGTCAACTCAAATTAGAGATATGCCAAGAGCACTTGTACAGATAAGCAGACTTATCAACTCATGGTCATAAATGTGTGATGAATGTGCTAACTGTGGCTATAGCTAGTGGCTTGTGTGGTTGCTCATGTAAACAAAGGAAGTAGCTTTGCTAGCGTGTAATTCTGCTATGTTGAATCTGTCCCTATCTTTAGTTGCTGCTGCTGCTGTCAGAAACCAAAATCAGCTATAATTGAAGGTGACAATTGCTGCCTGTGTTCGTATGGTGCAGCTAAAGTGTTAGGAGAAATAAATGATGATGATATTGTTTACATCAGTCATCAATCAAGTGTAAGTTATGGAATGTTGGTTTCAATTGGAAAAGTTTACTATTTGTTAGACTGTTGTTGTTAGACTGTTGTTGTCGTTGCTGTTGTTTCAGTTGCTGTTGTTGTGTTGTTGTCATTCTTTTTGTTCTTATAGTTACTGTGCTTAATTTTACCACTAATGATATCTTATTCGCTTGGTTATTATTCTAGGTATTTCAAACTCCATTTTGCTGTGTGATGGATCATGATAGAAAATGTGTTGTATTGTCATGTCGTGGTACAATGTCACTACAGGTATAGATAAAAGCTATCTAACGACCTTCTAATTGCTTCATGCAAATACTCGTGTAGTCTGTTGCCGGCTCAGAAGCCTCAAGCACGGAATCTTAGGCATTTGCTAGGGTTAACGTGGGCAATGTCTACTATTGCGTTATTGCACAAACTGTAACTTTAGCTGCACCGCTTGAGGTAGTAGGATATGTTCCTTTGAAAGTTTCTTCCGTTAAAAAAAATAAGTTTTTATTTGAAGGATGTATTGACTGACTGTATGATCGAAGCTGAGCCCATTCCTGTGGCAGGTGGCAACGATTGGCTAGCACACAGGGTAAGACTACATATTTCTTCAACATTGAAATGCTTACATGAACTTGTAAGTATTTGATAAAAACTGTTACCATGGTGATCCCTTGATCCCTACTGTCTGTAAACCAAAGCCTCCATACACCATCTCTCATCAGCAGTCTTTTGCTATAATGCACTCATGTTAGGTTGATTGATACAATGGTTGACAAGCCATATAGTCCATGGAGTCTTGAGCTTTTCAGTCTTTGTGTGCCTCATTCATTTTACCTGACTTAGAAATTGAGCAGAAGTCACAGTAAGCTATCTGTTTCTGTATCAATCAGGTGTAAAATGTACGGTGTTCCCTAGAATTGTTGGTCTGATTCTGATGGAGTTGCACTCATGCCTATCGCATGATTTGAAATAGATTAATGAAATCTACATTAAAGAATGTTGCCACTCTTGAAAATTGATTTCTCTAATGGCTTTGGTAATCAAATTTCAATGATATTATGGTATGTCCCAAGCTTCTAAATGTCAAA
Organism: Haliclystus inabai; assembly: GCA_025505365.1. Taxonomy (NCBI): domain Eukaryota; kingdom Metazoa; phylum Cnidaria; class Staurozoa; order Stauromedusae; family Haliclystidae; genus Haliclystus; species Haliclystus inabai. The sequence goes on from JANVCG010077222.1 coordinate 12,320, forward strand.
GCTCCTGTAATACCGCAGCTCTCATATCAAGGGCAATATTGTTTTCCAGGATTTCTTCAATTGTTTTGTCAAGCTTCCTGATCTTTTACCCATATCTTTTTCAAATCTATTTGTAGTATCTACCCTTGTGTCTATTTAACTTCTCTTTAAGAACTGCTTGTCTTTGCATTCTTCACTTTATCAAATGATTTGCAAATTATGTCTGAGTTGCCTTAAATGAGATTCCAAATCTCTACCCTTAGTTTCAAAAACAATGTTCTGATTTAGTGAAATTTGTTGCTGTAGATTTCTTCTTTGGTAACAATTTATATGTATTTTTTCCAGGGTATATTGGCAGCAGCATTGCAAATACTAGAGACAATTGAAAGAAATCAAATCCTGGAAACAGCATTCAACTCAGATATTGTATGTTATAAAGTCTGTATTTCATCTCAGAAATTATATTTTGGTTTGATAGTATAGATGCATATCACAGCAAATCACATTGAATGAGCAGCAAGCGAAGTTATCAGTTTCTCGTTGATATCTACATGTTTTGCTTTATTAATAAGATCTTGTCATTGTATTGATAAATCAATATCTGTTATAGGCAAATGAGCTTTAGGTGAATGCTTGAAAGCTTCTGAAAGGGTTTAATTTGAAAAAGTTCCTTCAGTACCAAGTTAATAGGAAATGGCAAGTGATCACCACAAAGTCTAATAGAAATCAAATACAAAGTAGTTAACATAATCTGACGAAAGTAGCAAAAACCTGGCTCTTTCTTTGTATAATCAGTCCAGTACCCTCAGCATAATTGCATTTTCAATCTTTAAAATAGTTCCTCATGATTTGCTGATGCGGAATTTGAATGAAACAAGGCTACCGTTCCATGTTTGTGAAACTATAATAATAGTATAAGAACATGGCAGGAACCTCTACATTGAAAAATTCACTTGACAGATATTTTGTACAAATAGCCAATTTGAAAATTACTGAGTACTGCACAGACATGGTTATCCAACAACCCACAGAAGTTGTATTTTGGCTGATGAATGCTCAATGCTAACTTGACCTTTAGGAAGTATGATTTCTTGGTTGTCTTTGATTTAAAAGTGGGTAATAATCAACATGGTGATAGTTGATAATCTAATGTGATAAACTTTGTAGCTTTGACTCAGGTGATTGTATATGATCTGGTATTGTTGTTTTGATAGGAGCGTGGAACTAAAGACTATAATTTGGTATTGGTTGGACACTCACTTGGTGCTGGCACTGCGTCTATTCTTGCTTTTCTACTACGACCAAGGTTTCCCAATCTTGTTTGCTTTGCATATTCAACACCGGGTGCAATGTTCAAGTAAGTGGATATTCACTGTGATATTGCAAGGGTTCCGTCAAACCTTTTTAAAATGGTCACCTGTCTATAATGGTCATTCTTGTAATGTATAAAGTAGGATTTTCTATTGAATTTACCCTGTATAAGAGGCCACCCGCATACAGTTCTTAACGTATCTGTCACTTATAACTGACTGTTTGATTAAAGTTTCCCTGTGTTACACAGCATTAGAATCCAACAACTAGTAGCACTAAACTCAAATGTTTTTAATATTTCAGTACTAGACTCACTGATCATCACAGTGCTATTATTTCTTTGATGTGAAATTTATTTGCCGTGAAATTGCTTTCAAATTGGTGTTTTGAGCCAGAAGTTGCTGAACTCGAAAAGGAATCAGACTCCACATCATAACAACATCAATCAGTTTTTGAGTAATGACGCTCTGACCCTTTTTATCGCAAATTCTTTTCGGTTTTCGAAGTCCGAGCTGGGCTATAATATTGAAAGCTGGCAGTCAAGTTCTATCATCTAGAAAAAACAACTTTTGGTTTAGTCCATCCCACCGTGAATACGTCCCATACATTGTTATTCTTTATATTCTGAGTAAATAACACCAATTTTATTGTCTCCAAATGTTATAAAATGACTTGATTGACCTCAACAAAGGGATGATATTTGTTTATTAAGGAGTTCAAAATGACCATCAGCCTTTTTTGAAAAATCTTTAAATTCAAGAAAAGTTTTCAAATTCGATTTCATGAATTGAGATGTCCTGTATTGTCTGTCAAATTGACAACAATGTCACTTCCTGTTTAGAGTGTGATCACCTCGGGTTTGTTAGTACCAAACATTTGTTGATGGTTGCTTTAGACTCTTTAAAAAAATATATATGTATTTCACACAATCCACCAATGTTTTCTTTTCTTTTCCACTTTGATTGTAGTGAAGCAGCTGCCAAAGAATCTGAAAAATTCATCACATCTGTTGTGGTTGGAAAGGATGTCATTGGAAGGTAACTGATTATGGCTTCTATTTAAGATGTACGGTCTATCATGTCTCATTTGTTTCAAGAAAGGGCTGCTAGCCTCACCTTCTCGATGTCGGACACGTGGTTGCTCTATTTATAAGAAAAATTGATTTATTTACATTGGTAATTTGTGATTTCATGGATGACACCCCAGGGAGCTTAGAATTGAAAATTCTAGCTATAAGAGACTTGCCATTTTAATGGATACGTATTTGATAACTTCATGAAGTTGTACGTGCCAATGCAGTACACAATTAAGATGCTTCTCTGTTTCGAGTGTTGTCCTGAAAGAAAAAATTGCTGCAAATGAAAATGAGAATTAGATTTCAAGTCAACTCTGATCGCCTGATTCCAGTTTGGATTAATGTGTAGAATGAATTGACTTCAATATCACAAAGTGGTTTGTGCAATCATGATAAAATCAAGTTATGGTTTGATATTAGTCCACCCACAATAAATGTAACGTTCATGCTTTGTCTTTATTGCTGTTCTTCTACAAATTGCTTTTGCTTTTTCTAATCTTCTATAAGATATTTTGACGATTTTATTTATCAACTTTCAGATTGAGTATGTACACTTTAGAAGAGTTGCGACATAAGATAATTTACATCATAAAAGAAACGAAACTTCCCAAGGTAAGGTAAAATCATTTTCAGTTATATCATATAGATCTGTCGCGAGAAATTTCAATTTGAACGTTAATGCACTGGTGCAATCATGCGTTCTTTTGTGTGTTACATGGCGTAGTGGTTATGGTGTTGGATCCAGATTCGCTGTGCCAGGACAGGATTCCGGCCATTAAAGCATGCACAACGATGCCTTGTTTATGCATGAACGCACTCCAATGAAAGCATTCTTAATGCTTGTATATGTGTTTCAAAAGTGATAAATAGTAAACTTTTAACTTGAGATTGGTAATCAATCTGATTATCGATAAGTAGAATACCTAACCTCTTCAACTTCAATATTTGAATCTTGAAAATCGCAATTATTATTTTGAGAGTGATGCCGGATAATTTTTTGTTATAAATATTCGAAAGCTGTCTCAATCTACAGTAATAGAAGCCATTTCCAATCCATTGAAAGATCCATGGTCGGCTCACTACTAACTAGGAACGAGTGCCGACCACACACGTATCTGTCAATACCAATGGTTTTGGCTCTAAGATTGTAAGGTCACTTTTGTGTCAGCTGCAAACTTAGCAGATTTATAATGACTCCAGATGCAGACCGTCTGACCGTGCATGTCTTGAATTAGAAAGCCGCTGTTCAGAAAAGTGAGCACGAACCTCCCAATATCTTGAATATACGTGTCATCTTTGGTCTAAGAAAATCAGCTCTCATGTAGATCCTATCATTCTAGATAGTGGCTGGTGCTGTAACCCCTGTTAAATTATAGTTGAAAACTCACTTATAGGGCTCAATCGCCAGAATTAACAGTTCTACAAATTTCCAGATCAACATAGTAATATACAACTCTTTTATCCAACAGTGGAAGATTTTACGTGGATGTGTTTGTCAATGTATGCTATGCTGTCAATCAAGTGTCATAAAATCACATCAAGATTATTTAGACTTTGAACCATATACATTGCCTCCTTTTCAACCTTCCGATGATCTAACAAGGATGTATATCGCTGGTAAAGTGGTCCATGTTGTCAAAACGAAGTCACATTATCCAAAGTATGAATCTTGATAACTACTTAGGTTAATTTAATGAACTCGTCTGTCACTATGTTGAGTTGTCTCTGACACTGTTAACTGAAATCATGTCATAAGGAACGCTACTCAAAAACATAAAGTCTTCTCAGTCCATTTCGCAGGAAAATAAGTCTCTGTCTTCAGTATAGATTGAAGGGAAAGACCTACATTTGCGGAGTTTTTACTTTTTGCAGTAGAACTATCCAGATGGTTTCTCCATTATCTGATTGCATTTAACAGTACCCAGTTAGACGTGCAGAAGCAGCATCGCGAGAAAAACTGCTGCCGCGTACTGGAGTGTTTTTCTCGGTGTCATTCAA
>JANVCG010077555.1:0-16667 GCA_025505365.1 Haliclystus inabai
CCGTTGCACATTTTAAAAGAAGCAAATCGTTTGACTGCTTTATTTTCTGTCGTCATTCAATCCCATGTCTGGTTGATTGCTGTGGGTATTGCGTAGCAACGAAGTAAGTCGCGACGATGTGCTAGCCGATTAAACACTTAACGGAAAAGGTGTCACAATTAAAAAGTTTCAACTTTAAAGGCTTCTTGCTCTAAATTTATGAACATCACAATTAAGAAAAGTATTTTAAAGGAGTCCTATGAACACGATCATTATCGTGTTACAATTGAAAAGTTTCAACTTCAAAGGTCTCTTACTCATAATTTATATACCTCACAATTAAAAAATGTTGCTTGAGAGAGTCCTATGAACGCTGACATTATTGCAGTATAAAATTGAATTACTTTGTGCCGCGTTTTTCTCGTGTAGAGCTGAAAGAGTGCTGTTGTACGACTTAATTCACGGTCAAACTCTCTTACGTGAAAATATTTCGTTACTGACCCAGCTCAAAATCTGCGACATCAAAATCTTCAAAAATGCCATGTTTGAGCTGATTTTCGGATAGGAAGGAGTCGCGCTATACAAAAATGCAACAGAAACATGTACGGATAGAAAAATTAGTTCTATCCAAATCCGCCATAACCCTATAGCCGAGATATACACTTTAATTACTTTACAATCTTCAGGCAAATACCGTGAAACTTCCTATCTTCCAAAATTAACTCACAAAATCTAATTGAGGAAAGCTAAAAACCTTTGGAATTTACCCAGGAACCTGGTTCCCCGGTTCCCGGACTTTGTCGGACCCTGTATACACAGATATAAGCTCTATATAAACTATTGTTGTTGTTATTATTATTATTATTATTATTATTACATTAAGGTTTGTTGCGATAGTTGATTTTAAATTTTCTCAAATAAATTAATAAGCATTTGATATGTAAGCTTGACAATGGTATACCCTTTTCTATGAATAAAGTCTTTGAATATTGTGGCGAAAGGCAAAACTTTTTGTGCCATCCTGTATTCATCTTGATGCTCTAACTGCAAAGGGCCCTCTATTTTTTTGAGATTTTTTGGCATTTACTGTTTTTCTTTTCTTGTCGAGAAAGGGCATATCTGAGCTTTTGCTGTAGGTACGTGCCTACCGTGCCTCTGCCTTAAAAAGGTCCTTGGCCTCTATCATTGGGCCCTGTCCCACTTATCCCCTTTTGCTGCATTCAGAATTTTCCTAGATCCGCGCATGTATTTGCACGTAATTAGAAAAGAATCTTGTAAAAAGTGGAAAGAAATTATTTGAAGCAATTATCACTTGGCCTACATGTTTTCCTTTGGTCAACTCCAATTGGAGATTAGCGATGATAGGTTAGAAACTGATAGCAAATTTGCCAGATGAGTGATTAACACAGCCTAAAGCCATGGTTTCAACAAGTACTACAGTTTAACCTCATTTTTGTAGGAACAATGTAGATTTCAAGAATATAATTGTTAAATTTAGACGAATCAAGTAATTGGTTTTTATACAGCGATGTTAGAAAATGAGAAAAAAGTCCTTGAGCGCCATATATTGAAGATTGAAATATATTACAACTCTTTTTCCCACTGACATTTCACATTAATTTTGAGGGGTCAGGTGACGTCACTTCCAAACTATTTTTCACAATGTTTTTAATAAGATGAGGCATTGTGTATGGCCAGTAAAAAAATTGATTCTGCAATTAACATCTCAAACTTTCGTTTTTATTTTGACCAGTCCAATGTAGATTTTGACGTGGACATACCATTAACTTTCCTACGGATTGAGGTACATTGCTTTACATAAAATTTGAATATAAACTATGTTTTCTAAACATTTCACTAAATTCTGCTCCAGTATCTGTGACTTGACTCAATATATATGGCTGCATCAATATAGATGCTGTTCTTTGAAGATTAAAAATCGACAAACAGCATACTAATGTGATATAGTCAGTCAAACTTTGACTATTTGCTTTCTACTTTGGTATCCTGGCATTTGCAGTTATGGAAGGGAACTTTTTCCAAAGAAGCTGACAGCACATGCATGGGATTGAGACCCTATTGCCGTTTGCTAGCGTGAGGTCATTTTTAATCACATTGGTGTAATATACCTCAACAATCCTAGCTATTAAAATGGCGAAGGTAACATTGAAAATAAAAAATTCTAATCTATGGGTTGAAAAACTCATGACAAAATACTGCCAATGAAATGAATCAAATCAAGCATTGCGGTGATGACAACATTCAGTTTGTTGTTTCGTATCTTATTTTTAGAATCCTTTAAAAAATAGTTTCTAAAGATGAAACACGAGAGCTGAGTCAAATAATGATCTTTAAGAACTTGTATAGCTATGTAAACTCAATCAAAATGTTATGATCTTCGATCGACTACTAAGAGGTAAGACCTGCAGTTACTATGGTTAGTTAGATCAAAGTAAGAGGAAGTGACGTCAAAAGAAACTGAAAATAATACTATGAAAATTTTTATGAAACAAAAGCTATAAGTAAATGGATTAAAATTCTGTATCCATGGCATGTTACTGTTCTTTGATGCGTGAAACCTATAAATGCCCTAGGGGAGGGAGAGCAGAGTAACAATGCTAGGTGCAACCTTACAGAATTTGCATTTCAGTGAGAAAAAAGATATTGAAACCAAGAAAGGGAATTAATTTTTTGTACTTTTTGGTTTTCAGATTGGCTATTTAGTGTTGCAAGAAACTAGCCGAAATTCCCATGAGTGAGGCATAAATGTCTGCAGTCACACAAACTTAATAAGAGGAGGTTGTCTTTTTAGTTTTACTCATGGAAAGTTGAGTAGGCCTACTTCAGTTATAATTTTGCTGATAAAATGGAACCAATCATGAAATTAGCACCTTGAGTTTGCATAATCAATTTCAGAATTTTGAGCAATCTCATGATTTGATTTCATGAATGAATTTTGTCATGCTAAATTGTGTTTACCTGTCATTGGAAAGTTGGAGGGTGCAAAAGAAGTTATAGACCTATAAACAACGCTACTGCTTGTTTTTCATTTAACCTCAATTGTGCTCCTTAAACCATCATCGCAATCATGGTTACAACTACCACACTTCTTTCAAGAGTAATTCTGACATTCTGGTGTGTCAGAAATGACCTAATTGTTGGGGTCACTTCAATTGCTAGCACTGTGATTTAGAATTATAAGAACATGATCAAAATGTAACGAATGAGCATGGAGGCTTTCTCAGCTTGATCTCGCCTGTTAATAACACAATTACAATTACTATACCAGAAATCAAGGTTTTCATGTAATGTCGATTTTGTTGGTTGAAATTACTCGAAAAGTAAACAATGAATTCATGCTATGTCGTTAAAATAGTCCTGAATATCAAAATGTTTCAGCAAGTACTAACTGAGATCTTTGTTCACTAAGAAAGTTTAACTAATTTAGTAACCCCTGTTTTGTTGAGCTACTTTCTGTTCAGAAACAATCCTTCGTGTGATGAATGTTTTAACTTGAATTAGCAGAGTACCAAATGAATAAATAATTGATAATAATTAGTTATTGTATCTGCGGTTAAGTTGAGAATGCCAGATTATATTTACAAACCATTGAAATAGCATTTATGTTACGATTCGACGGGGTAGCCTGACCTACCAAGTGGCGGACGATCTCTAGGGGTAGCTGCGCAATATGAAATTTAAGAATCCCCTGAGAAGCTCTTTTTGGGATCCTCTAACTTATCAAGCAGACTAATTGGCATTTTAAAAGCCATGCTTGCGAAAGATGGTAATTTACAACAAAAGCCAAGTCATCAGCAATCAAACAAAAACACACGAAAACGGATAATAATAATAACAACGTCAGAGATCACCACCAGATTACACAGCTAAATATGAAGTGCTGAAAGTTGCTGGTTTCCCTTGCCTATTTCTGATAAATCTTATCAATAGCAGTACACGCACACACAAGCACATATGAAATTTATTCTCTGCCGTTCAAGTGTCGTCAAAACAGAGTCAAAAATTTGTCACTTACCTCCACCTCGAAAGCTACAACAGTGTCATCGAGAAGAGCAACTTGAATCCGACCTCTAGACTTACTGTGAGGTCCTTTACCAACACCAGTATTCATTTCAGAATTCATAACTTCCCATTCAATTCACCTTGTGAATTCTCGATAGCATCAGTTCCCAAATAAAATGGTAACTGTCATAGTGTTGGTAATCGTAACTCAATAAATCACGAACACCGAAAAGGTGTGATGTGAGTGGTGCACTACAATAACAAACCCAACTATCGTGAATGCTCTACAATTCGCTTCAGCAACAGCCCATTCCAATTGATCTCAAGGTAGATGACATTAGACGTTGGGCGAATGACACGCACATTTACAGTTTAATAATGTAGCGACGAGCTTTTCTGACTTCAAAATAAAACGAAATCAACGGACGATCAAACAAAAATTAATGACAGCGGCAGGCAAAAGTAAGATGGCCGCCTTATCGTCACAGTCACGTGATCCTCTGATCGAAGCCGACACAGGGAGGGCGGCAGCCCTAATTCTACCTAGAAAGGACAAGAACACGAGACCGTGGTAAAGATAATTGGCTTTTTACAAGTGTCAAAACATAATGGGAATACAAAATTTAGACATTATCAAATAGATATTTAAATTCAATGCTGTGATATAATTTAACAGAATCACAACAAACTATTATTATTGTTTTGAATACATTCATGTATTTATATCACAATGTATCAACTGCCAGGCAGTCTCATTGTTACAATTGTATACTTTCAATCTTCTTGGATAATACCAGATTAAATCAAATAAATTAGACATCAGAGGATAGATACACCAACTCGCCTCTTTTAGACTACATTGATTATTAGACTTGAACAAGTCCTCTTTAAATCAGGATGTCACCAGTACACCCTCTCTTACTACATCTATCACTTTATTGGACCGGGGCTTGATCTAAAGAACCAGTGTTACTTTCATTTGAATTGTTTGACACCACAGATACCGAAGGAGAGGGTGTGGCAGACCCACAAGAAGGCGGATACTCTTGCAATGCTGTAACATAGTTGGGACTTTCGCCTGTAAACAGTTTCAAAATCAATCAATAAAAAAATAATCGTTATCAGATGCAGATGATGTGGCTGAAGAAGGGTTCTGTTTTTTGCTTACCGTAAGCAGCGTGCGTATATGGAGGAGGAGAAGGACCGCCGTAAGTCATCCCAGGTACAATATAGGCCTGCTGCGGCATTCCAGATTGGGGTATATAAGTATAATATGGGTTCAATAGCTGTTGATGGTAATATGAGGGCCACCACATCTGGAATAAAACACGAGATTGAATACTAAATGTCAACTTGATAGCGTGGATTGAAAGTAGAAGTTATATAACTTACTGGCTGGGGCATTTGAAGACCTTGAGGTGGGAATTGCATTGTGGTCATTGTGGTGTGGTGCTTGTTATATTGATGAGGTCTATACTGTGCAGCTTTGACTTGAGCCACCATTGGCCCAGGTGGGTGAAAGTAACGGCAGACACTTCTTTGGCAGTGCCCTTTTACAAAATCCATGCAGACAGTTACAAAACCATCAGGGCCAACTTGAATGTGTTCGGGGCTGTGGGCATAAGAGCATTCTTCATCTGCAAATGTGCATGTGCCATTAAGGAAGTCTGGACAGACTTTGAGTTTATCGGACTTGTCAGCACGCCTTGGAAACAGATGCGTTCTGGGTACCATGGTAACAGACTCTGCACTTGATGATGAATAACAACCAGCGGAATGTGGTACAGGGTAATTAGGATACTGTTCATTGCTGTTTGATTGGAGAGTTAATTCTCCTAACATTTCTGTTAACTGTGCATGCTGACTGGGAGTTCTACTTCGAGAGTGTTGAAAAGATCTACCCAGAGACTCAAGCTGGCCTTTGATGTGCTCTGGTGGGTGTAGGTATTTACATTGATCTCTCTGGCATCTTCCCTGTAAATGCAATCAACAAGCAATTATGATGAGAGCATGTTCCCATGAAAAGCACCACGTTACACAACGTACTGGTCACATGACGTAATGTAACGCGCGTTTATCAAATGGAAGTTGAAATGACGAAGGGGAATCACCCTTGACAAAATCGTGCTGTGTCAGCACATTCTGAAGCCATGTGTCAGACCATGCATACATATCCTTTGAATCCATGCTTTTGCTTCCCGCCAAATGAAAAGTACGAGGGAGTTAAAAATAACCATGAGGATGAAGTGATCATATCATTTGGACAATAAGAAATAACTGAAGAGCAGACCAGTGGCCTTCCATTGTTCAAAACATCTCTTGTGGAACTTCCACGAAACTGACTAAACGAAAGCGCTCACACGCGGAGATCAAATTTGTGTGATTCAGATGATTTTTCAAGTCCCAGGGAGGCTGCTTGATGCACATTGAAATCAAATAATGGACGAGTGAGGTGGAAAGGAAACGTGAATCAATCTGACATACTTATTAACATTGAGTACACAGATTATTCTTAGTTCGAGTGGAAACTAAAACGACCATAGTAGAGAGAAACCCAACAGACTGACGCACTGTAAAGCGGAACTAAACACAACCACTGCCAGTTCTCTAATTTGATGAATGGTGGCATTGCTTGTGTGTGTTCATACCGTAACATCATCATTACGTAACTGAAATGTTGAATCAAGTGAGACACAAAGCAATAATTACAAACCTTCATGGCATCAAAACAGGCTGTGACTTTGCCATCTTCAACTGAACACGTCTCGGGCGGGTGGGCATAACGACATTCATCGTCACTTCTCATACATCGATCTTTGATAAATTCACGACACACTTCTACCTTTAACCAACGAGGGTCTCGTGATTTATAGCGCTGGTTTGCCAGTGTTGTATAATTACCCATGTTCTCTGTAAATACAGTCATTCTGCTAGGTGTATGTGTAGTAATCCAGTCGTTCACTCAATTACATGTGAGGAGATCCGATTTTCACGTTCAACTGCCACGCAATTTCTGAGTAAAATAACAAATTTATTTTGCTGCGCTACAAATGACGAGAAAGTTCTTCTTTTGAACCGGAAACTCGTGCGATTGTTTACAAATATGAGAGACTGGGTACGTCCATAGCCAATCACTGACACTTATTTAACATAATATGATGTCATATCCAAATTTACCCATACATTCTTAAATCCACGAGAAATCACGTGCGTGGGCAGAAATGTTATTGTAAATTGACTGCACAGTCATGGTGACGCAAATCACGGGAACCATTGGCAACCACCTAAATAGAGAACCGTAAAGTCCAGGGTAAACCTTGTATGATCCCTCGGGTAGGGTGGGAGGAGCCAGAATCTTCCTTGCATTAGTACGAAATAGCAACTGCAATGATACTATGTCAGGTAGAGCAAGTGTAGGTATTAATCGGGAAAGAGTCAAATTGTGACGCCAGTTATTTGACGTCATAATCAGCAGAGGGACACTTGAGCTAAAGATGGTTGTCGTTGCCATCTCAATCCATCTATCCTCATGCCAGCAGCGTCACTAAACGGATTCGCTCTAGGTAGATTCATCAGATCACTCATGTCAAACACAAAGAGTAGTCCGACCAGCAACGATGCAGAAAGAACTGCTGCTGCACCAACGCCTGCCGCTAACAAAGACGCCGAACGTCAGACTGGACAATCGAATTCGAATAAATCGCAGACGTCCACACCTGCCCAAGGAGCAACGACTTTTGATTCTGCATCAGCACTACTAGCTCAATACGGTTACAACCTAGGTGAAAACCTAGGCAAAGGCTCGTATGCACTTGTCCGAGGAGCAATGTCAAAGAAGCACAAAAGAAGAGTAGCTATTAAGATAATTTCTAAAAAGAAGGCACCTGAAGATTACCTCACAAAGTTTCTGCCTCGCGAGATCCAAGTATTGAAGCGCTTGCGTCATCCATATTGTATCTCACTACTAGAAGCAATTGAAACTAATTCCAGGATCTATCTGATTATGAACCTGGCAGAAAATGGTGATCTACTGGAATACATCCGCGGGAAAGGACCATTGAGCGATGACGAAGCAAGGAAGTTCTTCCGTCAATTGATTAACGCCACCGAGTATTTTCATAACTTGGGGATCGTCCATCGTGATCTCAAATGTGAAAACCTTTTGCTAGATGCAAGCAGCAACATGATCATATCTGACTTTGGATTTGCGAGATCACAAATTCTCCACCCCGAAACAAACAAGCCGAAGTTGAGTCAAACTTTTTGTGGGTCATACGCATACGCCCCTCCTGAGATCCTGCGTGGTATACCGTACGATTGCACACTGGCAGATATTTGGAGCCTTGGTGTCGTTCTCTACACGATGGTGAGCGCAAGTCTACCGTTTGATGACTCAAATTTAAAAACATTATTGGACCAAGTGATGAAGCCAGTCCACTTCTCAAGCAGAAGAAACATTTCATCTGAAGCTAAAGACCTAATTACAAGCATGCTCAACCCCGACGTGAAAAGACGTTTCCAGTTGATTGAGATCAAAAGGCATCCTTGGTTCAATAGTGAGAAGTTTCCAGAAAACCAATCAATCAATTGAAACATCAATTCAAGGAAGCGTCAAGGGAACACAGAAAAAATGCAAATGTAAATAATATGTAAATATTGAATAAAAAGTTGCTACTTCTTATGTAAAAGTTGAATTTAGCTCAAGTATAGGTACAAGTCTATCATTACAAGTTGTCCTTATTCTCTATTTCTTCTTCGCAGCACTTAATCATCCAGAAAGGGACAATATTGAATCGCCACTAAATTGCCTGAACTGTTACTGCCGTCAGCAAAGCACCACACCAACTTTGGAGTGCGTCAATTGCCGTTTATGTGCCGTTTCGACTTGCGCTTCTTTTCGGTACAATGTCAGACTGGCAGCCAATAGGTCCGCGTCTACAGCAGCAGTAGGCGCACTGCAAAATGGGTTAACCCTAGTGCCAAACTAAAATACAAAGCAATACTCATAATCATCTCAAATCACTATGAAGTATTCACAGATGCTAAGTATAGCCTTCAGTTCGCTTACTTTGGATGGCCTCTTTCTCAGCTCTCTTCGCCATTGTAAATCTCGCCTTAAGCCAAAGACTGTATGACTTTTGGCTTTGTTCGTGTACAGTTTTCTTCGGTTGCTTATCTTCTGGCTGATGCTAGCCACCATTGAGCCAGTAGCGCAGGCCTTACTGAAATCCAATGACTCAAAACTGACGCCACTTGAACGATCATAGTCTTCGAAGACATCAGTGACAGAGGCAAGAGTGTTCACAGAAAGTAACGACGGCGAAAACCCCACACTGCAAAATATTGCACCGGCACTTAACTTAGAGGCAGCGCGGTGATTGATAAGCTGGTGATCTACAAAAACAAGTGATTAGGTCTTGGTTTAAATTTAGTAATCATCACGTGTTTGCTACAGTATCCAGTGCTTACCACCCTGCTTACCTTGCATCTCATTTGGCTGTGGGGTTAGAAGAGACAGCTGGCCCCAGTCGACATCCTCCACAGGAGCTGGCTGGGATGCTGTTTTCACTTCCTCGTCATTCTGCTCCCACAGTGCAATGTCTTCATCACTAAGAGATTCATAGACATCATCAACCACCTCATTAGATAATGAAGTGGTCAACTTACCGCCTACATTCTCGGCACCAAGCTCTTCAGTCTGTGAGGAGACCACTGATAAAGGTTCTAATTTGTTGTCATGGCTACTATCATCAATGCTGGAGTCGCTAAAATCGTCATACATCTCTTGGGCATCTATATGGTGCGTTTGCTCTTTGAGTTTGTCATCGATATGACTTGCCTTAGCTCTCTGTGCATCTGTGTCGCCTCTATTGCTTGGTTGACTTAGGGGGCCATCTTTTACTCCCTGCTCAGTACTTATCTGTTTTGCTTTGGTCTTCCCGCTTGCACCTGCATTATCTCTAGCCTTGACAACTCTGGTGTCATTCGAGTTAGAGCTCCTTTTCGAAATACAAAATAAAAATCACTTCACCAAATAGAGACTAGTAGTTGCAGATAAATCAAATCAATGTGATGGACAGCAATTGCTAATTTGTTACCTTCTGCGCTTCGACGGCATCTGACTGTCACTCTCTTCTTCATCCTCAGCCGATTCATAGTTGCCATGGGCACGTTGCTGGGTGACTACACACCAATATCAGACAAGAAAAATCAGGGTGAAAGGCAGATGAAGTAGTAACACGAGCAAAGACAAATTTACTCTACCTTTCTTTTTCTTTTCATCTTGGTTTTCTTTCTTTGACGTTGCTTTGTTCCCATGGCGCTGCTTCTTGGCTTGAGTATGATCTTGGTGCAGAGAGTCGTATTGTTCACTGCCAGAATGTTGATACCGATCTGACACAGACACATCATCAATCATAATTATAATCATCATAAGGATGGTAAAGTTTTTTTTACAAATAACTTATGTTTGACCTACCTTTACTATGGTGCCTGCTGGAATGGTGATCATTGGGTCTTTTTTTAACGTATGTGTCATGGTAGCTATGACTACCTTTGACGTTGTGCTGTGGCGGTTTGCATTCGCGGCTGCAGCTAGGATCAGGGCTCCAGGTTTCATACCTGAGATGCGTCGGAGAGTGATGCCTGCTTTGTGAGTATCGAATTGTATCAGTGTTTTTTCTTTTGCTGTATCTCTTGTCAGTGCGCTCATCATACTGTTTTGTGTGTTTGTTACTCTGGTGATTAGATCGTGACTCTGGATGACTGACATCCTCAGCTTCTGCCGCATAATGACTGCGCTTGTTTGATCTGTCGTCCTTTGGTCGTTTCCTTCGTGAGGCATCATCATTAAAATGGCATTCTTCATCGGTGCATTGCTCTATACCCCAATGATGTCTTGCTGAAGATCGCTCGTCATCACTAATCGGCGAGTGAATGTGACGGCTTGACTTAGATGAGCGATGCCTGGACCCTGCCTTTGCTTTCTCATTCACACTGTCATGCTCATCTGTAGAGACGTCATCGTCATCAGTTACAACGTCTTTATGACCCGATTTCTTTCTCTTTTTCTGTTTTGATAATTTCACTTCCTCTGTCCTCTTCGAATCGAATGTGTTGTTGCTGTCACGCTTTTTCTCCTTGTATTCAAACTCATTATCGTGTTGCTGTCTCTTTTCAAGGCTAGACTTCTTT
Organism: Haliclystus inabai; assembly: GCA_025505365.1. Classification (NCBI taxonomy): domain Eukaryota; kingdom Metazoa; phylum Cnidaria; class Staurozoa; order Stauromedusae; family Haliclystidae; genus Haliclystus; species Haliclystus inabai. The sequence goes on from JANVCG010077555.1 coordinate 11,197, forward strand.
CGTAACAAATCGCTGTCATCAGGTGGAGGACTACTGTCCCTGGCACTTGATCTTTTCTTCTTTTTATTCTTCCTTGGTAATTCATCATCACATAAGTTATCATCCTTCACCAACTGCACAGCACTTGCAACGGCTAGCTGGTCATCACCCTTCTCTTTCGAAACCTTCTTCACTTTTACCCTTTTCAACTCTTGTTGCTGTTTAACTTCTACTTTACGTACATCTTTTGGTTTTCGTTCTTTGAACACATCAACACTCGAATTGGGACGCTGGACTTTGCTGTGTAAGACAATCGGTTCAATTTGCGGCTTTTTCTTCTCCTTTTTCGCTTGCATCTTGCCACTCAACTGGCTGCTGCCAATTGTGGAGGAGATATTTTTACCCAAATTCTTTTCTAATGGTTTTGATTTTGCTGTAGGCAGAAAAAAACAAATGTGAAATTGAACATGAACCATCAAGTATCAGAAAACAATTAGAAAACATAATCTTCAATATTCAACCTTCAGTTTCTTCTTCGCTGGCTACAGATTGGTCTTCTTGTCTGCACCAAACATCACAACAAAGTCAAACCAAAATAGGAAGGGGAGGCAAAGAAAGAAAGCAGATGATAGAGTTCAGTTCTCGCGCCTTACTTGTAGGTTGTTAACGCCCCTCTTTCATCATCGCCATGGAAATATTTGCAATCACGACCATAAGCACAGTGACCATACAATTGCCATTTACGACATTTTTCTGTTTTTTCTTTGTAAGATGCACCTCTCTGCTACAACACAAAACCACACACAAATGTCAGCATAAAACTACATTTTTAGGCTCACAATGATGTGATATTGGAGTTGCCTTGAGCCCACCAAACTCTTTAGCTATCAGCTTCAGCCTTTTGTGTGCAAACCCACCATGTGGAAGATGTTAGCACTTGACAAAGGCAAGTGTATGAATGTATATGAAATACGACGAGGAGCAATCAAGTGTCACCAGCAGTATCTACGTAAAGCCATATATGTAGCAGATGGCTGCATGTGTGTCCTCCACCTTTATGCAGATTAGCCTCACTGCATATTTTAATTTGTGCATTAATATTAATTTAATTTTAATTTAATTTGAGACTTTCTCTTATTGTTATGATACTCCACACATATTTTGAAATTGATGTGTTCAACAATTTATTGAACACACCTATTAACTTTTTGAAATACACCTAACAGCCATTTGATATGGAAATGCTTGAGAGAGCAAACAAAGTAAACGCAGAGAAATAGATGGAATTGAAAACCTCAAAAGTACAACAACAACAACAAAAATTGTTGAGAATAGGTCAAGAACATGTTTAAAATGTCCTATTCACCAGGTGAATTTGCTGCCTTGGGAAAACGTTAGCAGGAAATCAGCAATTGCCCAATTTCAATCTTGCTAGTGATTTAAAAATCATTGAACACAATACGTAAGACAATATGTGTCATTCTGTCAATAAGTCCAATTTTGTTTAATCTCAGCTTCATAAAGGATTCAGAAAAAGCTGTCCCAAATATAAAATGCTCTGAGCTTTGGCTGGTGTTTTTCAATGGCTCAATTAGCTCAGAATCAATTGCTGCAGTTAGCCCCAATTCAAGAGAAGAGAAAATTGAAAATTATTGTAAGAAAAGAAACGAACTCAGTGATAATTGACATTATATCTAAAGGTGAAGACAAATCAATGAAACAGCTCGATGACAGTTTTGGATTCTTAGTAACTTTAATGTAGAAATGTTTTTTTGCTCAACCTTTAACAAACATATGTAAGTAAAACACAGCGATTGCCACATTAAAACTTGCAAGTAAAGTGCTACTCCCTTAAATGCTACTAATCAGAATTGTTCTGCAACATACTGATTGATTGCAGTGATGGAATGATTGCCCCCCTAACAGGCTTTTATAGTTCATTAAATGGCAAATTCATTTTACTTCTGCTAACTTTCCAAACACTCATTTGAATGTTGTTGGTATAATTTGAACAATTGTTAAATCCTCCAAAAATGAGTGTTTAGTAACAATATCTTTTACATCAAAAAGGTCAAAAAAGGTTATTGAAAATCGATACTATTGGTGAGGGGTAAGCTGATGATGACCAAAAAGTGAGCAGAGTAAGAACAGACGCTAATTCCCTCTCTCATGTGACAATTCAGCTCAATTAATGATGCCTCGGAAAAGCACATATTGAAGAAAATAGTAAATATTTATAACCAAAAAGGTGTTGTGATTATATATCCATGATTGACTTATAAATCGGACTTATTTAATTGCACGAGAAATGAGACATGAATTTTTCATGTTGTGACTAGTTGTTTTTCTATAGTAAGCCTTCTTGTTGTTTTTTCGACGCGTCCCAACCAAATTAAAGTTAAAAGAAGTGGTAATTCAACATTGAACATCTTAGCTTATACGCATCCAAATCGACAAATCATTTTTGCCAAACTTTATTATCTAGCATGAGCTACCTGAATCTGGAATAAAACATGTTGGTGTCAGCTGCACTTAATTAAGGACCAGTAAGAAAACAATGAAAGAGACTCTAGATCATATGATGTATTATTATCATTGTTTGCTTTCAGAAGGTAATACTAATTCAGCACTTCTGTAAATGTATACATTTAAGGTGATTTGTAGCAGCAACAAATAAAATTCCTTTCAAAGTCTTTGTCTTATTGAAAATTTAAAGTGCACCTGCCACCAACATTTTTTATTCCAGATTGAGGTAGCTTAGGCTAAATAATGAAATTTGGTAAAAATAATTTTTCGATTTGGATTCGTACAAGCTTAGATATTCAATGTTGAATGTACTACTTTAACGTTATCTCAATTTTAATTTGGTCGGGACTCGTCCGGAAACGACAAGAGGGCTTATTATAGGAAAAACAGCAAGTCGAGACTTCAAAAATTCATATCTCGTCACTCGCGCCAGTGAACAAGTCTGACTTACAAGTCAGTCATGAACACATCATCACAACACCTTTTTGACTAAAAATATTCAAAAAATTTTCAAAATGTGCTTTCCGAGGTATTTATTTGAAACTTTTTACGTTTTTCTGCAAAACACCCTGCAACGCCTGTCATTAATTGAACTGAATTGTTACATGAGACTGGGGATTAGCGTTTGTTCTTACTTTGCCGCTGATGACCACAAATGGCTTTTTGCTTCAGTTCCTTCAGGTCCGTAACTTTACGTCATTTTACATCTAGCTCTGCATTTATCTGAAAATTGGACTCATCATCATCATCATCATCATCATCATCATCATCATCATCATTTATTCAGAATACCTGATAAGTTATTAGAAACTTTTTTTCACAGGACTGATGACTCTGTTTTCGTACTGTCTTGTACAATTAGTAGCATAAAGGTACAACTTATGTTACCTTCATTTAGTCACAATTTAAACCACTTGACAATGTGGATGCTCTGCCATTCATTATGACACGCCGAATGTAGCAAAATTCAAGATTTCAATTTCAGACTTCAAGTTTACAATTCAGATAAATTAATCTTTACATATATTAGCCTATTATTTGATTCCAAATTTGATTACGAAAGCACCTGAAATTAAATCAATGATTAACATTTCTGTGCATTTTAAATGAGAACCTCTCAATTTTGGCTGTCCTGAGAATCCTCCATAGCAAAGAACAAGTAGTAGAAATGATGTGCCACGCAGCAAAACACTTTGATTGTGAGTCGAAGGACCAGCAATAAAACTATCTCTTCCTTTTCTATGATTCGTGTAACGTTAATGTGAAAGTGGTGACACACATTACTGTAACTTTTTCGCAGTGTGAATCTGTGCTATTTCGCTTTCAAAATCGATATTAACTGCAGAAAATAACCCATTGCACTGCGACACGGTGTACTCCTGTTAACATACTATTTTACTAATGCATTACATTTCATTCTACTGCTGTGAGATCAAGTTCTGAGAGAGACCAAATATACCAATGTGGCAGTAGATTATCGGGGGAAGACATTATTAATAAATTGACATTTTGACATGGAAAACATTAGCGAATTTGTGAATTACTTGAGTATGATTGTGGAAAGTATTGAAATTGCTTTGTATTTGAAAATGAAACATTTTCAGCCTAAATTCGGGCATTTTTGACATTGCCCAAGTCCAAAGCTCAATACAAGAAAAACAAATGATTTTAATTAGTGAAAATTTGTTTGAAAATTAGCAATATTCTGCAGACTGGGGTCCAGATTCAAGATCTTCATAGTAGGGTAATTACTTGATTAGAACTTGGAGTTTTTGTTGAAATTCATGCTGTCACAACGATGTGTGTAATTTGTATTAAGGTGTGACGTCACTGTCTTGTAAATTCGTCAGTTGCGTTGAGAGTGTCATATTGAAAGGGCGACCTATAATAACGATTTCTTGTTTATATCGATTGTGGTGGCTTATTGCGTCTGGTATTCAACAGGTTATATGCAAAGGTCAACGTGAATATGACTGAGGCTGTATTATACACCAACCATGAATAAACGGTTTGAGAAACTTGTTTGTTATTTTGTTTGAAAGCTTTTGACAAATTGTGATCGCCTACATACTTCCGTGTTTGGAAAAGTAAGTTGAGTATGGTATACAACTATTGGCATAAGAAATGGTGTTGGATGTTGTTATGGAGTATGGAGTTTACTGACAGGTGATGAAGTTAAACCTGTCCAGTTACCATTGCTTCCTGCACCCCGAACATAAGACCAAAAAATTTGCAGAATTACCAGCAGCGTATGAAATCTTGGATGTTAAAATGAACGTCAGACAATCATCTGTAGAATCTTATTTTAACAATTTGCAAGACATCACTGAGCGTTTGGCAGCTTTAAATGCACCCGTTGAGAAGGATTTTCAGGTAGCGATTTTACTGCGTGGACTTACTGAACAGTATGCACCCTTGAGAGCGTTATACATAGCGAAGGGGGAGGTTACAATAAGCGAGTTGCGGGAAGGACTAAAGACAGAAGAAAGATGAGCACGCAATGAAAATGAGTATGGTAAGTCTGAGGACAGAGTTTTGTACGCTTCCAACCGTACGTACAATAAGAACTAGAGCTAAGGATAGACGTCCTCGCAGATCGTGTTACGGCTGTGGAAAGTTTGGACATTTTCACCGCGACTGCAAAACAAACCCTCTAGCTAAGAGCAATGATAGCCATTGGTTGATAGACTCAGGTGCGAGAAAACATATGTGACCCTCCGTGTCAGAATCAACAAGCGTGACAAATTTTCAAAATTCAGTTTATTACACATTCCAGTGCAGAATTTGATGGGCTACTCAAATCTCTAAACGATTTTTCAATCCGACAAGTATAACTTGATTTATCAACAAAAATCTATTTTTATGCAGAGCCGAAGTCAAAAGAAGTCAAACCGAGAAAATGAGCCTCAAAGTTTCACAATTCTAAATGCTACAAAACACCTTAGCAACACTATATTGCAGAAGCT
>JANVCG010077666.1:0-14747 GCA_025505365.1 Haliclystus inabai
CTGTTTTTTGAGGTATGAAACGCCTAACAAATTTCAGTACACCCAAGCTTCTATTTATTTTCTTATTGATTGCTACCATGTGTTTGTCAAAAGATAGTATGCTATCTATTTGAATGCCCAAGTATTTTAGAATATTTACTCGCTCAAGCAATAGATTCATAGTCGTATTAACTCGCTAATATTCTCTTCAGTGCTGAGATTTATCACGATTGCGATCCAGGTTTTCCACTTGAGCCTCGCCAGACAAACCCACAGTACAGGTGGATATTTCGGAATTCTGACCAAACCCCTCCAACGCAAAAGTTTATAGGGATAAATTTGTAAGAAGTCCCTTTATTTACGAAATTTAGAAATGCAGTTTATATACAACATGAAAATTCAAATAATACAAAACTTCATCATATACATAATAATTTTAATTTGAAATCAATTGACATGGCGTTATTATTCATCAACTATTGCAACGTATGAGACGGATGGTTCTGGATTAGTAATACTTGTAACAGACACAGATCGGTTAACATTGTTTCGTTTGCGCTGACGGAACGACCGTATGACAAGAAGAACAACAGCACCCAAGATCAGGGTGCCACAGATCGATAACACAACTGCTACACCTGGCTTTAAAGCACGGCTTTCATCTCTTTCATTTTCAGTTGATGTGAATTGATAAGAACCTTTCAAGATACTCGTTGCCTCCCTGAAAATAGCCAAACAATAAGTGGAAATTAAAACAGTTTACTTCATTACCTGGGAAAGCGACCATTTCAATCTATTTGTGAATGTTTCGGACGATAGTCATGGGGTGTAGCTTGATAGAAAAAACAAATACAATTTAAGTGTGATTGAAGTGTCCTGTACTTACGATTTTGTAGCTTTCTGCCACGTTTGAGTTTGTTCCTCTTGGTAGTAGACACGACCAGAATCTCTGTTGATCACAGCTAATGGTAAGGTAATGTTTGATGAATCAGATGGTTTCACATAAGGGGGTTGAATAACAGCAACAGTGTCTTGGACAGACAGCACGTTGGCCTTGACACAATATTGAATTTCGCAATTACCAGATACTGATGCCAAATGCTGACTGTAGCCAACAGGACATTTCTTAGGCCAATGAGATGGCCCTTGTTCGAATAAAAACTCAGAAATTGATGACATGGTTTTTTTCTTTTTTTCACCTTCATCTTTAGCTTCCTTTGTTGCGTTGGAAATAATCTCCTTTTTCTGATTTGAGCTCAGAACCAATGACAATGGATTGCCAACTTTGCAGCTAAAAAAGCCAGCGAACGGGACTGAAGCTTGATAGCCAAGTTCATAGTCATCGCTAACACAAACACGTAGTTGTTGACCAAATTTTAATGGGTAAAATTTCTCTGGACAATGATGTGTTTTTGTCAATGGATTTATCAGTCTTTGTGAGTATATACCACCAAATAAAAACCCTGAATACTCTTCTACGTTTCCTTCTGCTGCACACCAGTAAGTCTCAAATGAGCCCCATCCACACGTAACACGACAGTCAATGAACAGGAGGAGTGAAGGCATGCAGTGTCTTCGGCAATCTGATGCTGTCCTACCTTCGTGAATTTTGATGGGCTTATATCCATTGGGGCAGGAATAAGCAGCTGTCTTAGGGTTCTTTTGAGTCAATCCCAAACAGGGGTCTTTCGAGACGTCACCTTCGCTGCGACACTTTTGGTAAATACCACCAAATGTAAAATTACTTAATTGAGAATTACATGATCCATCGTCGTTGTTAGCTAGGAGGTTGAAATTTCTGGCTGTCGGGTCTGTGCAGCCCTGATACAAGTTATGCGCATAATATTGACGAATGGCATCTTGCACGTGGTCAGCTACTTTAGACAGAGTAGGGCGTGGTAATTCTGGAAGGGTAACGGAGTTAACCAGAAATGTTAATGGTTCACCATTACGATCGATTGCAACTAAATTATCTTTAAGGCCTGTCTCCCAACTATCAACGGAAAAATTCGCCTTAAACGGGGGGCCACCATGAGTTTCAATATAACTAGACGTTCTATTGCCTAGGAAACGATCCAACATCGAAGTGTTAAACGAGGTTGAGGTCTTCGTATCTATACTGATTGTCTTCAGAAACGAGGCACTAGCAGCAGCTTTGATTACGGTAGAATCTCCGTTGAAATTCTCTTTGAATGAATTCTTGATGTGATCAACGCGTGACAGTACTGCGCCAGCGTCAACTTGAGTTATTACGTGCGTGCCAAAATCTTTGACTAATAATTGCGATGAGTAAGCAGCTCTATCTTCATCGCCACTTTGAACAAACGCTGCGATCTGCATCAAGCGGTTTTTAAAGACCGGATGCAACGGTGTGTCTGGTTGTAAACGTACCTCGTACAATGTGTATCTTAATTGCACTCTCGACGTAAGAGATTTATCGCCAATTTGGTGTTTTTTCACTTTTTGAAAAGCAGTTGAAAACGACCCGCTGATCGATCCAAAAGACAGTCCTCTTGAAGCAGCGATGTTGATTGAAGCTGCTGTTGTTGATTTATAATCACTCCAATGATCGAATAATTCTGAAAATGTTTCAACGTGGCTTGATTTAATAGGAATAACAAACACACCATCAGGAATAAAATACTCTCCATCTTCAGTTGTCCGATTGGTTGAATAATTGGCTAACACCACTCGTCCCATGTCCATGTTTTGAAGGTTGTCCCATCCTCCACCTGGAATAACCTCTAGCCTTGTCCTTTTGATAACAGGACTCTTTTTACCGGGATTCGGTCTCATATTGCGTCTCATTTCATCCATATCATCATCAAAAGATGCATAAGACAATGGTGATATTGCCACGAGAAGAACACTTATAAAAACCAAGTGTAAAGCAGCTAAAGCTACCATATTTCTTGTGTGACAGATAAAACGACTAAGCCCAATGGATAATCCAAGCTCAAACCTTGCACTAGATCTTCAATGTGCAATTTTAGCTTCGGTAGATGAGCATTTAAACGACGTAAACGATGTTTTTTGCAGAAGCGTTTGAAATTTACTGCAACTTCGACCAGCGAAGCGAACGACTAGAGAACTTTCACAGCTTTTAACATGGCAATGTCATGGTGTTATTGTGAAATGTTTGCTCCGCCCATGAATCCAATATTATGAATTACCGAAGTGAAACTTGGACAGAATATTTAGATCGGAGTTTAAATTTGAGAAGATCACTTTTTGAAAGTTACCATTAGGTTTGCCAATCCTTGGAAAATTAAATACAGATTTATTCTGAAATAGAGATTTGTATTTGTTGACGGTTTAACAACTTTCATTGCTGTGAATTTTACCGATGAGGTGTGAGTTGAGTTGAACAAATGTACTTCGGCACGTCACGTGGTATCCGCCAGTGACGTCCTTTGTCTGGCAACAGTCTCTAGGAGTATTTGACGGACGTTCTATGAGATTCTACAGAACGAACGTCAAATGAGATTCGAATGTTGCTGTTCAAAACGAACGATTAATTAAGCCATCTGTTAACAGTACAGCCTTGTGAAGGCTGGCTGTAAAAAAAAAAACACAGCCTTAAATAATCAACAAAATGTTATTCGTCGATCGCAAGGAAAATGAAATGTCTGGCAAGCAATGTCGTATTGTTTCACCATCATCAACACTATTCCAAATATGGGATGCGACAGTTACTCTTTCGACCTTTTTATCATTTATATTCACAACTTATCAAGCAGCTTTTGATTCTACTTCTGTCAATGTTTTAATTTTGACATATTTTTTCGACTTTATTTATATCATTGATATGTCAATTCGTTTTAATTTGGCATATTTTAAAGATGGATCGATTGTAACGGATAAAAATAATATCAGAAGACGTTATTTAACTGGTAAATTTGCCTTGGATTTGATCTCGCTACTTCCACTTGAAGTCCTTGCACCGCTTATGAAAGAAAAGCATTTATCGTGGTATTATAGAGCGCGCCTTCTTCGGTTGAACAGGTGCCTTAGGTTCTACAGAGTGGCAACATTTTTCGGTAAGACGGTCTCTAATATACTTTGCTAGTACTGTTCCGACTAAACTAGTACATTCTATGTTTATTAGACATTGAATTTAGACAGTTGGTTCTCTCAGTGCTTTACAAAAGGCTCGATACATGCTATAGATATTAATTAAGCGTGATCATGGTGTAAATTTTTTAATCCTAAACTACAGGTATGCTAGCCAAGCCAACAGTTTAGCGTAACGCCTTTACAGTCTATGAAAACGTTAGCTTGACGATAATTCTTATTATTCGGGAAAATCCGGAATTTTTCATTGAGATGCTATTTCCTGCTATGGAAGAGTTTATTACTATGTATTTAAATGTAGGTACCTACGAGGAGAAATTGGGTTCGAACACTCGTGCAATTCGATCATTCAAGTATGCAGTCATTGCTTATGGCTTAATGCATGCAATCTCATGTGGATGGTTTGCCTTGGCTTGTGATAACGAGGCTGTTTCTAGTATGTGCTATTCGAGTGGATGGGCTTATCAACTTGTTCCTGGTAAGAATAGTGCAGTAGAGAAGTATGCCATTACCTGTATATAACGTCCATTTAATCGATACCTGTGGTCGCAAATAAAATGAGATAAGTTTTTATCTTTGTTTATTATGAATTATAGATATGATGACATCAACAACTGCTGAGAAATATCTCAAGTGTCTTTACTGGGCCACAATCACTGCCACATCGACAGGGTGAGATTTTCCTATTGATAATAACACTTTGTTTCCTATGATTGCTATCGTTATATTTTGCATGTGAAATCTCCTTCCCGCCAACAGCTTGACAAAGCTAAATTGCAATATGGATTTTTATCGTCATTCCGATTGAACTTATCTAGAGTCTTGAACAACATTATACGCTAACTTTGGCGCACCGTCTTGTCGTCTATGATAATCTTGTGGTCTTAAAGTGATATGCAATCGCATTATTTTATATGGATTTGTAATCGTAAGACACTGACCATCCGCATTACGTGTTAAAAAATCAATCAATTCCAGATAAGAGGTACATAACACATCAATGCTGGTTTCGTTGCCGTCGTTACAGAAAACAGCCGCTAAGAGATATATCTTGGCCAAAATTTTGAACTATATAAACACAGAATTCAATGGGTTCATGACTATGAGAATGAATCCAAATTTTTGGTTTCATAGATTTTCCTACATATATTAACATAATTAGTGCCCAAACACAAGTGTTCCAGACCTTCCTATCTTGTTGAGATAATTTCAAACCACTTCTGTATTTCACAAAGCAGGTTTTAATGCGATAAAGATATCTCATTTGCCGATTAATATGAATTACTGCCTTTTTGAGTATACTTGTAACTTCCATCCTACAGTCAGCCAGCGTGCAGACAAAATTTTTCTTCATACAGTCATATAACTATATACGAAGAAAACGTCTGTCTGTAAGGCTATAAACTACAGTCTGCTGTGATCGACATTGCCTTCCTTCACACACTGAGGCTACATGTAAGCGAGATAATGCAATGAATACCCCTTCGTCTATGTATAACCTTGTTGAACTTTGCTGGTATACATAGGTATGGTGAGATTCATGCTGTCAACGTCTATGAAAAGTGGTATTCTGTTCTGAGTATGTTGACTGGTATCGGGTTTTTCTTCGGTCCTATTCTTGGTGACATGGCCTCGTCGATGACTAACACTGACTCAAAACGAGCAAGATACACACACCGATTGAACGCCATCAAAAATCATTTGGTAAGTTTTCTCTTGTTTAAAGGAAATACCCCCTTGGTCTTCCCTTGGTTTATTACTTTTTATCCTCGTTGATGATCCTCTCATCTTTTGATTTAGAGCCTCTCTCTCGTTAAGACTATTAGACGGAATAATAAACTAGCCTCGAGCTAGAGTAGATCATGAAAGTGTAATTGTAATGCGTCATTGTAATTTTGGATTTGCACTGGGTCACAGATGTCTATTTATAGTGTGAGCAAATCGGGATAGTAAGCCAATTCCAATGATACCTTCATGCTTTCTGATTTTCTATGTAGAAAGATAAAGAAGTTTCACCAGAGGTGCAATCGAAAGTCAAAGGCTATTACGAGCATCTGGTAAGTTGTACTGCTAGTCTGCTACTGCCATAGTGTACAAATGGGCGTGTGCTCTTTGAATTGAATCTTCTTTATTTTTTTCACTGTTGTTGCAGTGGGTTAGAAAGGAAGGCATTGACGAAAGAGGGATGTTTGATGACCTACCACTGACATTTCAAGCTGAATTGTCTCTCAATGCCAAAAAATTTGTTTTGGAAAAGGTATGAGAATGGATGATGCTTTTCCCATACATGCAGAGGACGAACACTCCATTATTACAATATCGGTCTTGTTTACACTAGTTTTCACCTGATTCTAGGCACCGATGTTTAAAGATCTAAGCGTAGGATTTATGCGCATGCTCTCACTAGTTATCAATCACGCAACGTATTTGCCATCAGAGATCATTTCCAATCGTAACGATATCGGGCACATGTTGTTTTATATCCAACGCGGTGAAGTGGAAGTAAGTATGCTGTTGTTATGTCGCAAATTAATGAGGAGTATACTACGATACCTTACGCTCATCACGATTTCTTTGATTTTGAAGGTTCTTTCTGGTGACAACGATAAGATTCCTGTTGAAGTATTGAAAGAGGGTAGTTTCTTTGGCGAGGTTTGTCTAAATATTATGAAACATCAAATGATGAAGTGCATTTGTTTTATCTCAGTTTTACTGAAACCAATTTACTTCATTCATAGATGTCTCTCGTCTTCAATGTGCCAACATCTGCTACAATTCGTGCAGCCACGTTTTGTGACATGCTAACACTGGATCGAACAGATTTAACACGTGTCCTCAAACATTTTCCAAATGGTATTGATTTCATTTCATAATAAGCATAATATTCAATGTCCACCTCATGCTATATACAATATATGCAATTATGCATAAAAATATAGACGAGTTAGAACGCGAGCATTTTAGTCAACCCCACTTTGTCAAACAGCTAAGACTCTCTTCCTTCCTATCCATGGTGAATACAATCATTCCATGAGTTAACCTCACACCCAGGCTATCTTCTTGGTATAATTGTCGCAAATAATTTACCAGCGATCAGAGCCTCTCTTCATTGAAATCAATATGCTATTTTATCTGTACTGATTTATCACTTGACTTTAGTTAGTGATCAGTTGTATCGAATTATCAATGGACGGTGTAAGAAAGCAAGAGCGAAATTGAGAGAAAGCGATGTTCATCACAATAAGCCGAAGATGAAAGGAGAACATGTTTTCATATCATTTCAAAATCAAGACCAAGAATCCAAGCACGATTCCATGGTAACACTTTATTTCATTCGATGTTACTAGATATAGAGAAATTTTCCCCAGGTCTTCCAAATTTTTGGCCTATTTTACTTTTCCAACTGTGGAGAATTTCTTTTTTCAGGTGCCAAGCTATCAGAAAGAATTTTTACCGTAGGTCATCAGATTCTCTTCATAGCGCTATTGTCCCTTTAGTTTGATATTCTTATTACATCACAGTTTGTTTACTACTATAGAGAAACCTCATTCTGTGCATATTCTATCATCCTTCCCGATTCATCGACAGCAAAGATTTGGGATCTAATGCTGATTTGTGTGATATTCGCTATGGCTCTGACTCAGACATTTTGCACAGCGTTCACCATGAGTTTCGGGAGATCTGGTTACGGTGAAAACATTGGCATGCAATTGATATTTGGATTTTCATACGTTTTTGATCTGTTTTTTGCACTGGATATTTGGATGAAGATGTCTACGGCTGTTTATACAAGAGACGGAAGTAAATAATTATGCTTTTAGTTTAAATGCAATATTTTGGACCTCACCAGACTGTACATAACCTGTTAATTGTGACCATTGACCTGCAATCAGCAGTCACCAGGAGGCATTATTATTCCAGTAGCTTGGTTAACTAATTTAGAGAATGCTATAATTTTTTTACGAAACTACTGTATTACTTTTTTCTATAGCTCTCATCAAAGATCAAGATGAAATTCGCTCAATTTACACCCGCACATTGGCATTTTGGTTAGACGTAGCAGCTGTGTTACCGCTTGAAGTATTTTGCATTGCAAAGCAATCGCCATTAGACCGATGGCATCTGGCAACGTTTTTAAAGTGTAACCGTCTTATCAAGCTGTATTACGTAAGATACCAATTCTGTGTGTTGATTGGTCGATGTGATTTAACAGAAGTTCATGCAATTGTTGACGAGTTTTGCTGTTTTTGTAGGTGCCAAGGTATTTTTCGATTCTAGAGAAGAATATTCATCTCAGTATTTCAAACGTTCGTGCAATGAAGTTATTCGTCTACATAATCGTTACAACTCATCTCAGCGCATGCGCATGGTATTTACAGGCGTGTTACGGTGACAGGTGAGTATTAGAGCTGAAGATTTACTATGATCCGATAAGGAGATAAATAATTATTAGCTAACATAATATTAGGGTCAATCTGAAACCTTCTGGTTCATTATTTTATCATTTCGATCTGCATGATTAGATCATCTCCTTGATGATGATTTACTAGATTAAACACTAAATCAGAACCCCACTAGCTTAATGGAATTAGCTATTATATATCTAAATTTGGTGTTTCAGTTGTTCATCTGATAGTTGGGCATCCGTGGCTGGTTTTAATAATCAGACGACAGCATACGAAAGCTACGTCACGACGATGTACTGGGCAGCAGCTACGATGACGTCATCAGGATATGGTGATATAACAGCACACACTTCGCAAGGAGAGATGATCGTCATAGTTGTGCTGTTGGTTGGTCTATTGCTCTATGGCTATTGCTTGAGTAGCATTGCTGCAACGTTGGCTAACGATCTATCTCCAAAGTGAGTTCTGTGTTTACCAGGAGGCAATAATATTCTCTGACTCAATGAATGCTTAAAGGAAACGGAATCGATCCATTTGTTGCGCGCATACGTTAAGCAATTTGCAACTGGCCAGATTTTGTTGGAATATCATCTGGATATATATTGAGCTTTATTCTTTACAATGTTAGTCGTGGCTCTGTCTCTCTTCATGATATAGTTGGCTACGTTGGCCAATGATCTATCACCAAAGAGAATCTGTTTTGTTAGAGAGCGTCGATGGATGTGAGAAGATAATAGAACTATACATTTACTCAAGACATATATTAGGCAATTTCCACTTGACCAGGTTTTGTTGTACGTAGTACTTCTTGATAAATGGATCTATACTCTCTATAATGCTATAACTGGCATTATGTCTCTATTACTTACCACATTTTTATCACAGATTTCACATTATGCTGGTTGATTTCGTTTCATGAACAATTTCACTTTTCTATCTAATAAATTTCTAGAGTTGAATTCATGGAACGAATGAACGGTGTCAAAATGTTCATGATCGATCATAGTCTAAGCGAAAGCCTTATCGAACGCGTATCTCGTTACCTTGGATTGGTATGGAGAATTCACAGGTAAGTCTACTTGATATGAGGATCTACTTGAATCAGGTTGATATTGTCACCATATTGATATTGAATCTATTGAATTGTCCTACATTCCACTTTTATGCGCAGAGGTCAAGCGATTCCAGGTGCCAAAAAACTTATGGATGACATTCCAGTTACGCTGCAACAAGATGTCTCTTTCGAAGAAATGAAAACGATCCTCGAGCAGGTACGGATCCTAGGGTGTGGCATGGGTGTTAGATATAACATATCTGATCTCATTTGAGCTTTCATGAATGGCGTGAATTTTTAACGAGGCGATATGACCAATAACGAGGCTTGATTGTTTGTTTAGGTTCCTATATTCAAAGATACTGATGATAATTTCTTGAGAATTCTTTCCTCAACGGCAACGACTTACATCTTCACGCCAGGTACAAATCATGATGCAATCATTTACCATAAATTCCCATTTCTAATTATCACTATGGTTTCTTTCTTATAGATCTCATTTTCTATTCCATTTATGATTATTAGTTTTTGTTATCATAGGGGACTATATTGTCTACGCTGGTGACGTAGGTCGTGAAATGTATGTGATTCGACGTGGTTTTGTCGAGGTTCTCTCGCAGGATGGAATGTATGCAGTGGCCAGCTTAGGACCAGGCTGCTATTTTGGAGAAGTAGGTTCTGAAACTACAATAATTTGATATGGCTTATACTTGATTAAATACCAAGTTTATCGGTGACTTTGTATTTATGTATAATGATTATTGTGTCTGAATGTAGGTTGGCTTGATATTCGGTGACAATCGCACGGCTGATGTCAGAGCAACAACTTACTGTGAAGTCGTAATGCTTAATAAGCACGACCTGGATGAAGTATTATCTCATTTCCCATTAATATCAAAGTATGTCTGAATCAATGCTGTTTGGGTTTTCGATAAGCCCAATGATTTTGCTTCAGGATATATCCAATGAGACAATGTTGTTATCTTTTTTACTACATGTTTTATTTCTTTAGACAGCTGAATGATACCAGCCATAACATTCAGATCCAACGCAAAATACGAAATGCTGCACAGGAAGCTGGGGCAAAACCTGAAAACGGAGATGTTATTGAAACTGCTAAAAGCCCTAAGAAATCTCTTTTTAATATGGCAAAAGTCGAGCCTGAAATGTGAGTCCCTGTTACCATGTGGTTTAGTCATACACATCATGCTTATCAAAGTAATTTCTATTTACCTCATCGATTGCAGAATCTCCAAAATCTATTTTCCACCCCCACTTTCATTGTTGGATATACCAACTGTAAATCATCTATGATTTGCAAACAAATAATTTTTATTTTAAAGTATTAGACTGCTCACAAGACTCTGATACAGTGTATGTATAGGTTGAGTTTGAGATGATAATTAAATTTATTTTAAAGGACCCCGTCTGAAGCTGATCAGTACGAATTGCTAGAAACAGAATTTCAAAAACCATACGAAGAACTGCATCCAATTTTGCGCATCTTTTCATTTGCACTGATGAAGTAAGTCAAACATGCGGCACTCAAACATCATTAAGGTCATTATTCAATGTCCGATTCGAGAGGCCTCACAATTATGACAAAATGAAATTTCATTGTTCTATTTTCTTTTAGATTCACCATCGCTCCGAACAGCCTCTTTTTTCGTGTTTGGAATTGTCTCGTTGCCATCATTGCTTGCGTCTTCTGCTTTACTATTGGTCTACAAGCAGCTTACCTCCATGATAATGAATCCGTCTGGATCATCAACTACATGTTGGACGCTTTCTTTCTCATTGATCTGTGAGTTGATGCCTTTAGTTGTTGATGGCTTAAGAGGGAGTCATATAGCACGTGGAAACTGGTACATTTTCACTTATAAAACCTCTCACCGATTTTAGAACGTACACTATCCTTTTCGCGTATGCCTCATTTCTGTTCTCCATTCTCTACTTCATCCACCATATGTGATTTCTTCGTTCATTTTGTTCAGGTATTTGAAATTCCATGTCGGTTATTACACGCAAGACGGTATCATGGTTCACCATCCTACTTCAACCGCAAAGAATTATGTCAAGTAAGGCATTTCTTTTTAATTTGCTTGTAATGTTTTTGCTTTTCCCGATAACCATGACATCATTTTACGTGATTTGACCATCAAACACTTTTATTTACTGTCTCAATCCCCTTAGGACGAATTTCTTGTTGGATCTCTTGGCATGTTTTCCTATTGATCTCATTCTTTTAGCTGTGGGAAATCATGGTACGTATATCTATATCATTGCATGAATTTGGGATTGAATAACATCTTGCATTACAGGACTATGAAATCATTTTGTGTTCTATTTATTTTCAATACAGGAAGTGTTAGCTACGCTCGTTTGAATCGGCTGCTTCATCTCTACAAAGTTGTAAGTTAGTGGTTCACATCTTACTATATACAATTGGATATTCAATTTTAACTCACTTTCATCATTTTCAGTTAATATTCTTGAAAACTTTTGAATAATTAGGTACAATACTTTGGCTATCTAGAAGAACCAATTGGAGAAGCTGCCAATCTTTATCGGTTAGTACAGGAAATCTCTTTCAGTGCCGGCTGGGTGCCGGCTACAGCAACATGCGCTCTACCGAACTCAACTATATACATCATGCATGAAAGAGATTTCAATTGCTTCGAGCTCACTAGCCTTGCGATGGTCTTAAAAGGTAGCACTTCCGTCTTCCTTGTTTTATGAATTAATACGACGGAGGAACAAATTTCACTGACTCGAAACGAACGGGTCTTCCATTCCTTAGATTTGGCGCGAATTCAGAAGCCCTGTTAACTTATTTCTGTGTTTGTTTCCTGAAATATGACATGAGTCTTGACATCGACAGTTGAAAATTACTTTACGCTCTAACAAAAGCACATGTTTATATGTACACATAATTCTGTTCTTTCATTGAATCTTTATAGAGAGATCAAATTTGCTATCTATTTGTTTCTGATGAGCCATTGGTTCTCTTGCGCGTGGTTTATGGTTGCATGCAGCGATAAACTGTCTCACGTTGACGCTCAAGCGTTAAATCTTACCATTCAACTATCCGACGATATACATCACGAGCATTTCAAATGTGGTAGTCAATCATGGGCTACAAAAGCGGGTCAAATAGGTGAGAAAACGAGGGGAATAATGGCTTATGGTTGAATAGATGTTTAATATCTGTTTTATGATTGAGTAATGGAGCAAAAATCAAAGGATACCAATTTGATACTACTTGTTTATTTCGTTTAAGGGGTAAAAGTTAAAATTGAATTTGGAAACACAGAGCTATGCATTCTTTATTAGTATCAATTTTGTATTAGCTTTGTGACAATTCAATCTGTTTTAGGTTACCAACCTTTCTATCATCAATATATAATCAGTATCTACTGGGCCGTTGCTACCACGTGTTCCGTTGGCTATGGAGACATTCACGCTATTCTAGTGCCAGAGGTAAATGTGATAAATATGGTCCATACTGAACTGAAATGGGAGTGGTCAAGACTAGCATTACCGATGATAGTATTGTAAAGAAGGTACAAGACGCTACGCTAAACGGCATCACTTCACTTTGATGTTATCATATAGATGTAAATTGAGTGGCTCATGGGCGGCATAATTGTCGCAAAAAATGCCCATGATAAACTAGAAGGGTTGGTGTTGATAGCAACCATATAAGCAAGTGGCCTTTCAGGAAAGGTAGTTGGCTTAATTTCACTTTAAGCCCATTGTAGTCATTCAAACTCCATCACCTATATATCAGCCAAAGCTTCGCAATGATTGGTTGTGTAAGATTTGCAGTAATCATAGGGATCATATTATAATGTCTCAATGTTTCAGATGGTTTTGGCATTGTTTTGCATGGTCATTGGTGTTGTGTTCTATGGATACATTATCGCCAGCGTGGCTGCGTCACTTGCCAATGCCGATGCGCAGCGTGCAAGGTATCAAGGAAGGTTGGATGGAATAACGAAATTCTTGAAGGTAAGAAGTGACGCGATCATAAGGATTGCAGCTATGATTAGTTGAATTTTGGTGCGAATATTTTATTTTTGCTGGTTATGATTTGGTTCTAGGAACAAGAGGTTCAGCCGCAGCTTAAAGAAAGAGTCATGAAGTATAGGGTTCTTTTCAGTTCATAATCACGTGTCTGTCTGATTTGCATATATGTAACGGGTTTAATTTTGATTTGTGTGCAGTTATTACGAGTACCTTTGGCTCCGTAACAAGGGTGTTGATCTTGAGAATTTATTTGAAGGAATACCCCTTGCACTCCAAGCAGATATTACGCTTTCGCTTTATAAGGACATTATCGAAGCTGTGAGTTGCTATTATCATTCTCTTTCCCCCAATAACAAACGCTCAATCATATTACATACGCCCATAAGCAACCAACTATTGTGGTTTTAGGTACCTCTATTCACTGGTCATGGTGTGGGTTTCACGAAGATGTTGTCATTGTATATAAAACCTTTGTTGATTCTTCGCCGTGAGTACGTCGTGCGCAAAGGAGATATGGGACAAGAGGTGTGTTTCAAGTATTCCCCTTTACTAGAATTGATATCACAATCTACGCTTATAAGCCTGAAAAGCATGAGTGGGTATGGTCTCCTTTGATTAAAACTGAATCAGATTTGCTCAACGTTTTCACCTCATACCAATGCTTGGTGTCACTTTCTTTATTCTATGAATCCTTTGTAGAGATTTTTATATACCCTGGTAAAGTGCCCTCATCCTTGAAATTATGCCTCTTGTCCATGCATGCTTCTTACTTAATTTATTCTTTTAGATGTACTTCATTCACAGTGGCGTTGTCGAAGTAGTTTCCGAACATGAGGAGCCAATCATATTTGATACAATGGGCTCTGGTCGATTTTTTGGTGAAATCAGCATCGTTTTCAGTTGTGCGAGAACTGCATCAATCAGAGCGCAGACGAATTGTGATGCATTTGTGTTGACGAAGGACGATTTGGATGAGGTACTCAGCCATTACCCTCATATTCGTAAAAAGATACGCGAGACCGCGGAAGAGAGGCAGAACATGGTTAAACAAAGAGCTGCTGCTTTTGCAGCCAAGAAGAAAGCGGAAGAAGAACAGAAGAAATTGGAACAGGAAAAGAAACAAGAGGAAAATGTAAGAAAGTCTCTATTTCGATTCTTCTTCTTCTTCTTCTTCTTCTTCTTCTTCTTCTTCTTCTTCTTCTTCT
>JANVCG010077666.1:14847-34219 GCA_025505365.1 Haliclystus inabai
TTCTTCTTCTTCTTCTTCTTCTTCTTCTTCTTCTTCTTCTTCTTCTTCTTCTAATTATTATTATTGTTATTCTTGATTGTAGCAAGAAGAGACAGACAAAAATAAAAATGATAGCGAGACAAAAGATGAAGAGCAAGGAACAAGCGAGGCTGCAGAAGTTGAAGTCGTTGTTAAAGCATCGCTGAGAGAAAAGGCGCGTGCATTTTTAATGAAAGTAGCATCATGGAGTGAATTTGTGATCAGCCCAGACAGTAAAATCCACCACATAAAGGAAATGAACTGTTGCATGATCTACATCAGTTACATGATTACAACATACATGGTGAGTGGCATTTAAACCTACACCATTTACCAGATGTGCAATATACGCGCTATAAGCCAGAGTTGTACGAAGTCAGATTTTTCAAACTCCTACTCCAAAAAAACTATTGCTAGCTGAATTATACTTCAAATCCGGCTCCAACAAATAGAAAACTGAGCTCCAACTCCAACTCGTTTTGACAATGGACTTGAAAAAATAAGGTTCTGTTAGAAGCTTTTGGAACTTTAGGAATCTGCGTTCAATAAGTTTTAGCCTCAAGCTTGTATAATTCAGTCAGTGAATTACAACTAAATTGAACAAAGACTCCAGATCTTGTTACTGCCGTGGTTGAAAATCAAAATCAAAAGCCTCCAACCTAGCTCCTGCTGGATGCCAGCAATCCTGCTGGACTCGGAGTGTGACTCCGCATCATGTACACCTCTGTTGCAGACACAAATTACTGAGAAACCCCAGTCTTTTGAAAAGATACCGAATTGAAATGATGCATTTTTATTACTACAGGCTGCGTATCAACATCACTCGTATATTCTCTTGGGTATTGTTTACTTCTGTGAGCTTTGTTTCATAATTGAGGTACGGTTTATTTTTACGTTTTGCAAAACCTATTGTATCAATACTTTCCTTTTTGAAAATACTTCGTTCCCAGATTCGAGAGGATCATATATATCCTGAGTTGACTTTGCATAGAATGTATCATGCTACAACCATGCTCGCTTTAATTATTATTATTTTGATTAACGCTTCATTTATTGTTTTTACGTAGATGTATCTTAATTTCCACATGGCGTATTATTCTGATAGCGGTGAATTGATTGAGGACCGAAAGAAATTGTTTAATCGATATTTCAAAGGCAAATTTAGATATGACATTTTCTGTTCGATTCCACTTGATCTGGTTGCCTTGGCATTTCAAGGTGGAGAACGCTGGAAGATTTTAACTTATGTGCGGATCATTCATCTCTTTCGGATTGTACGGATTTCTCAAATGTACACAAGCTGGCTGACAAAACTCAACATCAAGTGAGCCTTCGCTTCATATAGTTATTGATCACGACCAAATGATGCTAATTCTGAAACTATATAGGAGGTAGTGAAGGCAGGAGCCAGAAATTGAACAGTCTCTGATATTTCTGGATGACTGAGATCGAACAGAAATAACCACCTTTCTCCGACGGACCTCTGCTACACTTCCCTTGCATTGAGCCTAAGGTATAATGGAACAAATGACACTATTCCTGCTTCTATACAGGGATTGAAAATTTCAGTCACTTACATCTACATTCGTCGCATACAATTTACTGTTGCTTCTAATGCAATTTCTATTTCTGCAATACAACTATCCATTCATAGTCTCATTTTGATGATTCTTGTAAAAAAATGTGAAATTTTATTCTATACTACATCTAAATGAAAAACTTGCGTCTCTTTCGTTAGTGTTTTGCTCATCCGTCTCAGCGAGAATCTGTTCCAAGTCACTGTTTTCATTCATACATTTGCCTGCATCTGGTACGGCATCGCATGCCCCGGTGATGATTGCCAGACAAAAAGTTGGGTCGTGGATAAAGGGTCTGGGGCTGGCTCATCACCACCGTATCACTACGCCGACAGCATATATTGGGCAGTAGCAACTATGACGTCAACTGGCTACGGCGATATTCATGCCACAAACCTAGAAGAAATGGGTAAGGCTCAATTAAGGAAGTCTTCTTCTTAAGTCTTCGGCTTTACCTTTCCCATCTCACTGGAGACTACTTATCATTTCCAAATCCTGTGCAATAATTTGGTTTTTTATTCCATGAAATTATAATGATGATTGACATTGATAATAAATCGAGTATAGTTATCGAAATCTAATGATTGGATTTTCCTAACAGTTTTCGCCAGTATTGTAATGATATTTGGTAAATTATTATTTGGCTTCGTTCTTGGTAATGTTGCATCCACCTTGGCTAACATCGAAGCACAGCGTGTCAAATATGAAGAAAAACTGAGTGGAATCGAGGTGAGGGCAAAAGTCTATCTGTAGATTCTCGAGTTTAATCTAATGCGTTTATAATGATCTGTTTTGACGTGTTTGATTCTCGTCCACAGGCTCACATGAGAGACCAATACTTACCTGCATCATTGCAACGAAGAGTCATGGATTTCTTTGAGTATCTCTGGGCAAAGAATAGGTAAATAAATATACATTATGTTGCTTGGAAATGCTTGGATGTATACTATAAAAGAAAAAGTCTACCTTGGAACAGTAACTAGTTGTCGAAATGGTCAATTTGTCTTCGGATGGCTCAATCCAGTGTGTCACAAAGTGCGAGAACGACAAATTTCGGAAGATTTCAAAGTCTTGTGAACTTCATTCCCAAACTTTGAATGTTTTGGCTCAATTCTCAAGAAGGCTCTAGCCATGTTAGATCCAGGGTCCCAGAAGGCTAGAAGCTTCGTGATATCCTTGTTCAACCTACTTGACTGACGATGCGCCTAGTTTAGAAGCTATAGCACACCTTCTTCACTTCATTATTAATCCTAGTGCCTCGATGCATTGTCTCTTGTAGGGGTGTTGACAGCAAATCTCTATTTTACGACATGCCAAGTTGCATGCACGGTGAATTATACGTCGCAATGATTGGAGAAGTCGTTCAACGTGTCCCATTGTTTACAGACTGTGAATTGCCTTTCATTCGTTTGATTTGCACTAAAGCTAGATTAGTGCAATTTCATTCTGACGAGTACATCATGCGAAAAGGAGATATTGGACAGGAAATGTACATCGTGAAAAGAGGGAAGGTATACTGACTATATGTCTTGTCTTCTTTAATCATAGTATATCCTAATTATAATTTTAATCAGATGTGATTTACGATTCTGTGTAACTGAATTATAGCTGATTTGTATTACCAGGTTGAAGCATTCAACGATGACGGTGAGCAACTAAGGGTGTATGGCGAAGGAGAATTTCTGGGCGAAGGGAATCTAATAGACACTCTACCTCATGCTGAAACTGTTCGTGCTATAACACATGCTGATATGTTTGTGTTAAGCAGAAATGACATAGAAATTGCCATGGGATTTTATCCAGCTGAAGCAGAAAAGATAAGAGAAAAAGCAGCGATGCTGACTGCCAAAGTTTAAACAGAGTAATCCAATGTACAGTATATAGGGGACATATCATAATAAATAATGACGTAGATTTCTGTAAATAAGGTGTAAAATAGTGATTGCTGTATGTTTTTTTGACTTAAATTTACCAACTTAAAAATCTACTTGATTGTATCTGAGATCTGACCCCTCCACCTCTGCTGTTCCTATCTTGCTACGCAGGGTGTGCATGTAATCGCCTATCAGGTCTTTAGTTGACTAAACATGTTTATCATGCAGGCTCTGATAGGACGTGGCTTGCTTGACAATGTTGTCTACAGAAAAATAATTTGCAATGAACTTGCGAGGGAGTGCATGAGATTGAAAGTTTGGTATGGATTCTTGCTCAAAGAAAATATCAAATATGGCTATTACAACAGCTCAAGAACATCTCGTTGAGGTTATCCTCATTTCTCAAGTGTCTTTATCGAAATAAATTGAATTATTTAAAATTTATTTCTCCCTTGTTTACTGTTGGCAGTCAGCAATACCTTACATGTAAGAGGAAGCACATTTTTATATTTCTCCACTTAACATGTTAGTTGCATTTACTTGTGTGGACAATGGTAATGAATATTGTAATGTAAATATTCTATGTAAATTCGGAATGAGAACTGAAATACTCTAGAGGTAATTTTATAACAAAACAGTCAGATGCAACTTTTGGAAAGATTCCAGTAATTCCTTTACTGCATTTAAAGTTGATATTTCAAAGGAGAGGTAGTTATATAATTGAATCAACTTCTGAAGGCATATTACGCTACGTTGTTGCTGAATTGTACAGATGGAGGGTGAATCACCTAATGCATTTCTTTTCCGCAAAAATTTAGCTTTACTCATATCGACTTGAATTGATGAATTATGATCGTATCTTGCGATGGTGAATGTTTCTTATATTACTCTCAGTATTGGAGGTCTGCTTTGAATCGATGGTCTTCTTTCATGGTCTTCTTTTATAGCTTACTGTTCTGCAATATCTCCCTTGTTATCGATGATATTCCTTGGATGATATTTAACTCTTGTGCTTAGACAGATTCCTTCATTTGATTTGCCTGCAAATTTCCAGTCATTTGAATTGTTATCAAATTAATCAAAAATCTATTCATATTTATGTCTCTGGAATGCAAAATCCACTTGATTTCAATTCAATCAGGAACTGAATAACATCAAATCAATTATGTTCACTCATACAATTAAACCAAGCTCCTCATCTGATTTTCAAGTTTTGTTTGTACAGCCTCATAGCCTCATATGCCACCAAAACAAGAAATTATACCCTAAATTATGGCAACTCATCTCATTACCATTCATTTCAAGATGCTGGTGTGCACAATTGAACGATCTATCGTCCGCAATGAAGGGTGTCCATCGCAGGTCTACTGACAGCCTGACTTCCAAACGTCTCATTGACAAGCATTTACATTCCTAGATACTATTATAGTACCACTTGATTAATTTATTATTTTGTCATTTAATCCTATACATATAATTTATATTTTCCACGATACATGGTTATACACCATCAAATGTGAAGATTCTGAATAAACGATAATGATGATGATGATTATTGGAGGCCTAGAAATACTGTAAAACAACTCATATTTTCCCGCCATTTTTTAAGCCATGGTTTTCGCTAAGTATAAAAACCAATTCTGCATTAGAAAACAAAAACAGACATATCCTCTCTTGGATTAAAGATTTTACGGTGAATGCTTTGTCAATGGCATTGATTTTTTTCAACTTGGCATTTGTTTTTATAAATAATTATTTTTACTATGATATTGCTCATTTATTACTACAAATATACGGGCTAAAAATAGCAATGAAATTATCATCAGCAAATTCGGAAAGCAGTACAATAACAGTATCTTTAGGTGAAAGTTACACATTGAGGAACTTTTAGGAGATAAAGAGGAAGATTTTGGAAGATAGCGTCACTATACAAAGATTACTATAACAAACTGAGCTGCGTCACGTTAGTAGATAACTTTGCTTGGAATTATATATTTTTCTATTATGTTGCTTTTTTTTACTAACTTAAATTAGTACTTTTTACAGCAATAGAAATACTTCAATTTGGATCAGTATTTTTATAGTATTCTGAGTGATTTAGACCATGCTCAGACCTCGGCTTCGGCTATGGCATTCGTCTTCAGCAGATCTCAGCCTGAGTCTGAATAATTCTGAATATTGAACCTCAACCCGGTGTAGAATTTAGATTTAGGCAAAAATTCGATGCTGTAAACGAATATAGCGCTCTTTATTGAATGGTAACTTTTGCAATGCTATTCTGCATGACTTTAGGCCTAATCATGTAATCTTTGCTGGTGCAATGTTCTAGCTACCGAATTCTTTATACTGTTGCAGATGAATTAAGATCCACTCCATCAATACAGTTTAGTCACTTAAGTTCGTATAGAAAAACATGTGGAAAAACTCTGAAGTAGTTTCGTAAGTGCTTAGGTCTAACCGTGTCTACGTATAGTCTACTTTCTCAGTAATAAGGTTTAGGTTAGGAAAACCACATGTCCATATATCACATGACTTACAATTAACCAAAGGTAGATGGGGCGGCACATCAAAGGGTGTCCCAACTCTTGTAAATAGATGGCTCTGCATGTGAAATCATCTACTGGTGTTTTGAATATTTGAATGAATTCATCTGTCTAATCTCCATGGATCTCTGATTGAAGATCACAATAGATCACATGGAAGCTAAAGTTCGACACTCAAAAATAGGATGAGCTACTGGATGGGTTGGATGGATGGGGAGTCAATACAAAAAGCAAATCGTATTTTTCTTGGAAATTCCAATTTTGCAGCTCTAATCTACATTGTAATAGTTTATCTCAAGGATAACAAATATATTAAATAATATCGATATTTAAAATTTAATTTATAATAATTTTTGTCAATGTTGACAAAGTGGATATGCATTGTGTAACAACATTAGGTTGGTGGTGTTCAAACAAGGCATTGCGCGTCGGGGTCTTGCTCGGGTGGTTCAGGATCGCTGCTGCCAAAGATTGCGGCAGTTTCTGCTATTTGCAAGTTGGACTCAATCAGAGAACCTAGAAATTATAAATAATTATTTAATGAAATTCAAATAGCCGAACTGAGAAAACGAAAATGCATTACCAAGGTGACTCCCACCTAAAGAGCAACAACATCAAGCCTTGAAGGAATTGACTTTATGTTTTAAAATAAATCGTTTTGAGAACTGTGAGTGATTGCTAACAGGTTTCCCCCTTAGTAAAAGGAATGTGTCTTTACGTAAAGGTAAAATCTAACAGAATCAAGCCATTTCAGATAATGAATAACTGTTGCATCTACATAAATGGTCTTAACTTAGGAGTCAAGTTCAATAGAATAGAATCAGTTCCAGGAGCACCAACTAAGATAATAATGAATAATTTGGCAATTTTGAGAGGCGGTCAGTATGGAGACGGTAAATCTGATAGAATCAAGTCATTTGAGACACTGATGAAGTGGTCACTCTGGACAGGTAGCATTTAGTGGAGGGTCACTCTAATAGAATGAAGCTATTTGAAAAACATTGGGCCTCCGCATGAAGATTTAATAAAATCAAGTAGTTCGATCGAGAGTAACGTATTTATATAGCATCATACGTCATAACGACTTACGTTTCTCATCGTCATCATCATCATCATCGTCATTATCATCATCGTCATCATTGTCTTCATCGTCATCATCATCATCATCACGGCGACTCAAATCAGTCTCATCTAAAGATTTGAAACGTTTGCTTACTTTACATTGATTCTCACAATCTTTTAATTCCAGTCAATCAAAAGTAATTAATTACTTATTACTTCGTAATTACTACGGAGAATTATAGAGTCTGCCTGTTTTATGCTTCTCAAAATTCTATAAAAAATCAGTGTTACACCTTTTGTTTAAAATATATTCTAGCTGCTATTGCAATATAAAACCAAAAAAATACGTTACACCAGGGCTTAAAAACACGATTGGCATATTTTATTTACCTGGTGGTGCACCATCACCAATCTTTTGTTTGACCATTTGTCCGGTGACTTTGTCTCTGACAGTGTAGTAATCTGAGAAAAAATTTGTTTCAATGAAAAAAAATCTAGTATTCCTGGTATTCCTAGTAACAATTGGTTGTCTTTGAACTATTGTCAATAGCCAGTATTACATTGTACCGCATGAACTCTTGAATCTAAACTTTCATTGGCTAGAAAATGAAATCATTGCAGCTACCTCGTACTAATATTCACTTGTAAGTGAAAGTGAATGCAAACTATAGCTAACAAATTAATTCTTAAAAGTTGTAGAATCATTGCATGGTAAAGAAAAACTTCATTCTAAAAACGTGGAACTAACAGAGACACATCGACTATGAAATCGGCTACGTTGAGAATTACTATCACTTCATGCAATATTTCTAGCAAAACTAACCATTGCAATTCCATCTAACGTCAAGGTGTTTCTTTGTTCCCCAGCATGGATCACCATACTCAGAATCACTTGCATGTAATGCACATCTTTCTTTATTTGTACACTTATTATATATCTTGGTCTCAGACGTGGGAGAGCGACAATTGTTGTTTCTAAATGGTTCTAACCAGCCTTTGCAAGGAGCACCACTACCAATACGCCCGTAATTAGCCCATATGATTTCAATGACGGTACCGCGAGGGCATTTTATTGTATCTCGATCACCTTGGCAAATCTTTTTCTCATGATCAGCATCAACTAAAAGCAATAGTGCCAATGATTCTAATTAAACTACATGATGCAAATTCTATTATGAAGGAAAGAACGATAACAAATATAGATTGAAGACAGCTACCGGCAAAAACAATTTAAAACTTGATACTTGGCTATACAACTTTTTATTAGGTAATAAATTCTTAAAAATTGGACCACATTAATCACCTTCATGCATCGCTACAAATTTCTCCTTCTTTCCTTCAGCAGCATTACTTTCACTCTTTGATTCATCTGCTCCTTCTTCCTCTTCCTCTTCAGAATCCTCGTCTTCAGATTCCTCTTCATCAGAATCTTCGTCTTCAGAGTCTTCTTCATTGGCATCTTCACTGTCGCTTTCTAAAAGTTGAGTTCACATGAATCAAATCCAGTTTTAGTCTAAGTATCTATTGATACGAGGTAGAGTTAACCATCTTATTCAGTAACATTATTTAACCCACTATATTTTATTAATAGAGGCATAACTGTATGACAAATCTGTTGGCACGATTAATGAATCAGTTTGATTATGGGAATCCATAGGCCTAGATTGGAACAATTTACTGCCTCCACTTGATTAATCTCAAGACTAAACTCAATTGAATTGAGCAAAACACTTAATGTTTATTCATACCTGGCTGCTCTGATCGTGAGCTGACTTGATTACTAGAAGCAATTGACTTCTGTGCCAAGCCAGACTTAGGAGCTAGAAATATAAGAAACACTCCGTTTCATTTTGTAGAAGAGATATAAGATTTTACTTGCTAAAGATGAGGATAAAAGGTTGGTTGGTATAAGGATGCTGTGAAAATATTGACAAAAAAAGCTATCAATCACATAAGCTTAAAAGTTTTATTCAACTTACCATCTTCTTGGATCTTTGCATCAGATTCTGATGTTTCGTCTGCAATTTAAAAATAAAAAAATTACCGTAGAAAGGATAATTTCCAATAGAAACAGCAAATTCCTACCAAAACCGGTTACAATGATAAACACAACAGATCAATTGCTCAGACTATCAATTCAATATATTGAAGATACTTTTAAATAGATTCATTAAGACTTTGCCAATCTAAGCACTACAAATGATTCTTCCAATGAAAGTTGTACTATTAGCCTATAAAATGACTTCAGTAGTCTGGTTTGTACATAATGTCAGAATAAAAGAAAATTCAAAATAAAATTTGAAAACAAATGTTACATTCCTGAAACGAAATATGATGTTTTATTGGATATCCCCGGAACGTCTACTGTAGGACTTCAACAAGTTTGATAAATTTACCTTGGGGTCCGTTTTCATCAATTTTTTGTTTGACCATTTTGCCAGTGACTTTATCTCTGACGGTGTAGTAATCTGAAAAACATAGGATTGGTTTATGATTAAAAGTATTGAAATACTGTAACCCAAAATATACATTTGTTAGCTTCCAGGTCTAGAAATCATGTCTAGCTGTGAGAATAGGTGTATGAATACAATTAGTTAGGAGCTATTATTGCAATATGATGTCTTGTTAGAGGCTTTGTTATCGATTTGATTGGTGCCTTAAAACATGGACATGAAATATGACAGGTTTGATTTCTATTATCCAGGAGTTAACACGAAAGTCAACTGTCCTGTCAATCATCTGGATGGAAAACTACAATTACGATTGGCAGTGTTGCTATGATTCTAAAAAAGACCTTAGACCATCCATATTTTGTATTGACAGAATTACATTTAATAATCTAAACAAAAATTACACCCGTCAATGTGAAACTAGAAAGTCTGATAATCAATCAAAAGTTTTAAAAAAATGGTAATCGATAGGATGCTTTTTTCAAGACTATGATGGGATAAGCAGCTGTCAGAGCTTGAATTAATTCAATCCAAATTGATCAAGGTCTAGATTGATTTTAATGAAGAACAAGAAACAGTATTGTATTTGCATAACTTTCTACAGCCTATGTTACAAGCATAACACATGAAACATTTCAACCAATCATTTAACAGAAAAACTATGAAATCACTCAAAGATATCTTTTCATTTAAAATAAATTGGAAAGTGAACATGAACATTATGATTAAATTTGCTGCTGAATGCTTGGATGTAAATTTTCATCAAAGTATGACCATTATGGGTAGTTTGTGGATGTTGAAAAGAGATGATGGTATACTGACAGCAACTAAAAAGTAATTTCAACTAGCATCCAAATTCATATTTACTACAAACGCTAGTGATTTTTGCAAACTAACCATTGCAATTCCATCTAACATCAATATGTTTCTTTGTACCCCCACATGGATCACCATACTCAGAATTACTGGCATGTAATGCACATCTTTCTTTATTTGTACACTTATTATATATCTTAGTTTCAGCTGTTGTAGAGCGGCAATTGTCGTTTCTAAATGGTTCTAGCCAGCCTTTGCAAGGAGCGCCACTACCAATACGCCCGTAATTAGCCCAAATGATTTCAATGACAGTGCCAGTTGGACACGTTATTACATCTCGATCACCTTCACATATCTTTTTCTCGTGATCAGCATCAACTAAAATCAATGGGCCAATGCCACTTAATGAGCTATATAATGCAAAACTATACTACGAGGATATATCAAGAAACTATACTAAGTGTTGCAAATCTGGATTGCAGACAAGCTTCGACAAAGCATTCCAAAGTTAATACTAAGTGATACAATTTTTCAACAGTTCCAAGATTATTGAAATTGGACTGTATTATTCACCTTCTTTCATAGCTACAAATTTCTCTTTCTTTCCTTCAACAGCATTACTTTCACTCTTTGATTCATCTGCTCCTTCTTCCTCTTCCTCTTCAGAATCTTCGTCTTCAGATTCCTCTTCATCAGAATCTTCGTCTTCAGATTCTTCACCTTCGGAATCGTCATCCTCGGATTCATCCTCAGTCGCATCTTCACTGTCACTTTCTAAAAGTTGAATTCAAATTAAACAAATCAAGTTGCAGTCTTACTAGCCTATTAATGTACGGTAGAGCCAGCCATTTAATTCAGCAATATTAAACTTACTCTACTACAATAATAATATGATTTGATTTAAAAGATCAAAACTAATAAAATCACAAAACAATATTAGTTAACAAATAAACACCTGGCTGTTCTGATCTTGAGCTAGCTTTGAGTCTGGGAGAAATTGACCTGTGTGCAAAGCCATAATCTGGTGCTATAAAAGTATGAAAAGATGGTATGAGTATTGCTAGAACAGATGTAAGGCTTGATTTGCTATTCTGTATTACTTATTTTTATTCAACTTACTATCTTCTTGAGCATTAGCATTAGATTCATCTGAAATGTAGCAATAAAAATATCTAAAGAACTAATCACAGCTTCTTATTAAAATCACACACTTAACAAAAGTAGCTGATGCAATACTAAATGCAATGACTATCATACACTTCTACTTTGTAGTTGAACGCAGACTGGTTTTTCACAACAGCAAAAATAATACAACAGTAAACAAAAACAAAAGATATAGTCAGCATCAATCCATGTCTTTTATGAAGTAACAAGAGGGGATCAATTTGCATACCGAATTGCAAAGAAAAACTATAACAGTTGTCTACCTTCGGCTGCATCATCTGCCTTTTCGTTGCTTTCAGTTGAATCTCCGTTACTTGCTAAAAAGCAAATTAGATCAGGATACAATCTGATGATGAATTTCTTCAATACCCATTTTGTGAAATACTTGAAGTTATTCTTATCTGGCTTTATTAAAAAAATCAAATATCTAAAAATCATATTGGTCTTTTAGCTCCTTTGCTAGCTCTTACCTCCATTTGCTTCTGACACCCTGCTACGGGCAATACGTAACTTTGGACCCAGTTTTAAAGCAGCTGCAAACAAAAAAGATGAATTAAAAATGCTACAATTGATAAATTAGTTGTAAAGAGCACATTGCAGGATTTCCTAGGCACCAAATAGTGGACTTGGTACTAGAGAGGTACTTAATGCTCAATATTTAAGCATTAGGGAACATTTGAACAGGCATTAGAAAAGCTGGAACCCATATGGAATGTTTGAGTGAAAGCAAGTCTTATTCCTGCCTTTTACAATGTGGAGTCAGGAATGATTCAACAGCATTAAAAATGGCTGCTAAGAACTTGCTTGTATATTTAAACATTTCTCAACAAGTGCTACACAGTTACAAAGAAATATTTGAAAAAGTTGGAACACAAAACTTACCAATTAGACTAGCAGAACTGGTTAGACTTCTCTTTATTGGTTCTTGAAGGTACAAAATAGTTTGAATTAATAAAAACAACAGATCATGGCAAGGTGCAATAAAACACAAAAACTTGCAACACAAATAGTAACATCAATTATTACCTTTCTCAGCATCTGGAATGTTGTCTCGTGCATCTACGTCACTATCATCATCATCGTCATCATCAACGTCGTCAGCATCATCAATAGCTACATCATCACGAGCATCAGAATCATCGTCATCATCATCATCATCATTTTCATCATCATCATTGTCATCATCATTATCATCGTCATCATCATCTGATATGCTATCTCGTGCATCAGCATCAGCATCATCATCATTGTCATCATCATCATCGTCATCATTATCATCTGATATGTTATCTCGTGCATCAGCATCATCGTCTTCATCATCATCATCAGCATCATCATCATCATCATCATCATCACTGTCATTATCATCATCACTGTCATCGTCGTCATCGCTATCATCGTCATTTGATCCATCATTCATCTCAAATTCTGTTAGTAGAAATAATTGAATTCATAAAAATCTTACTTTCATTGCCATGTTTATGACACAAGCTCTCATGAGTGAATTTGATTGTCTCTATGTTACCTGACTCCTCCATTTCCTGATCATCATAATCTTCTTCGCTTTCTTCTTCATCTGCAAAATAATCAAGACATGAGAGCAATGAGTTTATTGTTTTTATAGTTGTAAGGTTTTGAAAGCACTAGCAGTCACAAATATCCATTTTTGGATCACAAAAACTCTGAGTGGCTGATTTGTATGCTATTATAGTTAATCAAATCAATGTCTTTTTAGGTCATACATGCATGACAATAATTTTTTAAAGTTTGGCTATAGGATAAGAGTTGTAGTAAGGAACAAATTCTTACCATTATCAAAATCATCAAGGCCAGCAATTTCATCTAAAAAAAAAATTATTATCAGCATTCACAAAATTATCCAAAGGCACAATCGAACTACACAACTGTGCCTGTAATAAGACGATATATTTAAAATTATTGCAGTTCATAATCAAATTTATTAAAATTTAATTATTTGTTAGCTTGCAATGTCAAGATACATAAAGGCTTAGCCCCGTATTGACAAACAGAGGAAAATTTGTGAGTTTTGATTTCTGAAGACTCTACATTGGTGAAATTTATATGACAGAAAACGCATTAGTTGTCATTTGAATATTCCAAAAACAATTCAGCAGCTGATACAACAGATATTTGGCAACTTGATCTACCGCTCACCTCTCACTTTCCTAACAGTTTTCATTAGTTTCGATGCCAAACTACCAGTGGTAGCTAATGGTAGAAAAAACAGATAAATAATATGAAGAATTATTACCTATCAGTGTAAGGTATGTTGGCAATAATACTTAAAAAGCAAACAAACACACAAGCTAGACATTGCAGCATATCCAAATAAATAGCCCATAGCAGAGCAATATTAGTAAAAAACTAATATTTTATCTAAATGCATTTTAAAAGCATTTGTGAAGTAAGCTGTTGGCAATCTCCTTAATGGATGAAAGGTAGCAGAACATTCCACTTATTAGATCTGAAATAACATTATCAGAATGATAGATGAAACATACTTATAGACGTTGATGTGCGTGCTGGTCCTCGTCGTCTTGGTTTAGTATCCAGCTGAAGCCATGACATTTTACGAAGCGCTGATCCAGTTGAACCAATAAAAGTCATACTACTTTTGGATGATGTCACTGGCTTACGCTTAACCCCAATAGTGGTCTACAATCAAATCAATAATGCCAAGTTAAGAGAATTTTACAACATGTGATCAAGAGTAGAGTGCAACACGATATTTCAAATGGAAATTAGGTTTTAATTTCATAACACAATGGATAGAATTCTACAGCAGCAATATGAGGTTTATACCTCGGATATAATGGATTAATAGATGTTGTCGCTATCACATGCTAAAGGGATTGATTAAAAATTTCAAACAAAAATGATATTCTATTTGTAGTGTATAGAGGATACCATATATGAGACCCTCCGTGTCAGAATAAACGATTGTTACAACTTTTCAAAATTCAGTTTATGACAGTTTCTAGTGCAGAATTCTATGAGTTATTAAAATCTAAACGATTTTTCGATCTGACAAGTATAACTTAATTTATCAACAAAAATCTATTTCTGTGTGGAGCCGAAATCCAAAGAAGCCGAACTGAGAAAATGAACCCCAAAGTTTCACCATTCTGAATGCTACAAACACCTTAGGAACACCATATTGCAGAAGCTAAAACTTTTCCAAGCTTTGTAAATATATTGAAAGATAAATAATAAATGCAATATGAATAAGTTTGCAGTTTATTAACTTTTTATTCGACTTTCCCAGCGTTTCAAAGTCAAAACATAACTGCTCTGGAAAGGTTTCTGAATTGCACACACTAATTTTTGAATTATAATTTGTTATTTACTTTACAAACTAACACCAATTGTATTTACTTATCTGAAAACTAATAAATATAAATGATGATTTGATTCAAAAATCATGACATGATTTTGAAATAAAGTTAACAAAACCTTAAAATTCAAAATAAAGTTATGAAACTTGTTTAAAGTATGTAATGACCTTTCCTTCTTTTTACGCCGAAAATGAATGAAAAACAACGTGGTTTATTTGTCTTACAGCGAGGCTACTCAAATTTCTCTACTTGAGAAGTGTTAAATTACATTTCAACATGGGGATTTTCCACTAAAAACCTTTCCTTGCAAAAAAAAACTCGATACTTTGATGTTTTTGCTTCACTTGTTTGATTTGTTTTTGTGCGATTCCTAAACTTTCTCTTCAGTTGTTGTTGTATATCTCATTATCGTAAACAGCCTTAGCAACGGCTTTAAACTGAAAATACTACATGAAACATAAGTCTAAATCAAATATAAACAACACCAGGAGAAACATCATACTTCATTTAAATTCAATATGGTAAAAACTGAAAATTGCTTATTAATCAATATTTTCATAATATTTCACTTCTTTGCGCCATTACTAAAAACTTTCAAATTGTCACGATTGCTGATACTGACACAGAGGGTCACACATATGTGATTGATTACGTCATTGATTACGATATAGAGCTATTCCTTTTTATGTCATTGCTTTGGTTTGAAAGATTTCTGAAAAATTAAAACACTGTGTGCTTTATAACATTTCATTTCATATCAAACTTGACTGTTAGTGTTTATGCATTAGTATATAGAGCCTGTGCAAAATAGCCAGCTGTGAGTAGAGAGCTGATCTTTATAGGTAGAGGAGCTAAAACAATTGAGTTTTAAAAGCTCTCATGGACGCCATTTTTCAGCCTGTACAATAGTAGGTACATTTTTGTGTGGATTCTTTCAGAGCTCTAGCCTGGTTTGCTGGCCTGAAAATGGTGTTTATGTATCAAAATATGTACCAACTCCTGTAAATAGACAGTCTTGTTATAGACAGCTCAAATTCAATAGGAATCAGCATTTGCAACTACATGAAGTCACTATTAAAGACAGGTTATGTTGTAGTATCTATACTTTTATTATCAATGAAAGCCATATTCTGATTCAGGCACACAACGGTGGTCTCTTGCTTGTGAAATGATAAGGTCATATGTTTTTTGACTTGATCGTGTAGGGTTCTTAGAGCACACAACACATACCAGAACTTTGGCAGCATCTTTACCATATTTTCCATAATCCTGAGCAGATGCACCAAGTATGATGGTATTTTTTTTGCTTATCGATTTTACATAATCAGCTAGTTTCTTTGAAGCACCTCTATCCCCAACCAAGTCGAAGTCCTTTGCGGCAAGAACGTTACATGAAAAGTAATCCAATGCCACAAGATTGAGACCACGTTTATTGTTACTTCGTTCAACGCCATTGACCTTAATTGATCCACGAGCACTCGCACACCTTCCGCCAGCTGCCTTATCATCACAACCTTGACCTTCCAATTCAACCTTGCATACTATACAAATAATGAGCAAATCACACATTTAATAGATTATGGTTTTGCACAGAATGTAACCAGGCTAAGTCGATATTGGAAAATAACCATTGATTTTTTTCTGACTAACATCATCTCTAGAAAGAGAGATGATTTGGAGAACTTGGCTTTTGGTTTTCATTTTAACTACCTGTTTAACTTTAATAATTCGAAGCTATATGATACAATTAGGAAGATTTTGATATACTTTGAGCAAAATGTCTATGCGTACCTTTGAAGACCTAATTTTCTCAAATTTTTTGTTAACAACCATATACAGATTGTTTGCTCTATTAAAAACATTGATATTTTTAATTTATAAAAACGCTATTTTTCTGAACATGTTCAACATCACTTACCAACTGATTTTGCACTTGGCAGAGGAAGTTTCTTGGCAGCAGCTATTGGTATTTTGCTTAACTTCTTTTCAATACACAGGTAATTGGCAAGAACATGTTTAAATGTCCCTGGACAAGGGTCACCAAAAACTGAATTGGCAGCATGAACTTCACATCTCTGCAAATTATTACATTTTTCTGAAAGCTTTGTCATAGTGTATGCTTCTTTGCTTCGACAATTTGTATTTTGGAATAAAAACGAAAAGAGATTTCCACAGCCATTGTTATTTGATCCAATGCGTCCATAGTTTGCAAATGTAAGTTTGATGGCTCTACCCTTTGGACATTCCATCACACCTCTTTTACCTTCGCAAACAATTAACTTTCTTTCAGCAGGCGCTGCAATTCAAAACAAAATCGCGTTTACCAGAATGTGATCATAAGCAAGTATTGACAATTGAAAAACATCATTAGGAAAATTTATAATTTGTACTTACGGTTAACAGGAGCAGGAAGGATTTTACTGGCAACTGAAAAGTAAATCAGTTCATATTAGACAAATGATAATTATAAACTTCCTTCAATCAATGCAAAATGCAGTTCAAAAGTCTGTTGTTCAGCACATAATTGACTTCATGATACATTTAGCTGTACTTTACTCAAATGTCTGCATGGTTCCATTTTCGGGGTATACACAAGTGGATAGTGACGAGTTGGAACTTACCGATATTAACATTGATGGTTGATGGACCTTTGCCTTTGGAGTGGTGGTCTTGCTTAACCCAATTAACTCTTCCCCCTTTGAAGTAAACACCAGCTAACGATGCACGGAACCCTTGATTGAATTCTCCAGTTGCACCAAGCGAATTCTATACAATTGTGTGTACATATATTATAATTAATTAGCTGAGATTTTCACAGTGCGCAAGTTTAAGTCAAATTTTTTTATTTTTTTATTCTATTTACAAATAGTCAGGCAAAATTTTTACGGATCATATAATGAAGCAATATTAGTAATACCTATTATGAATTTATGGTATGTTTTTTCAACCTCTGATTGGCAAAAGCTAGCTTAAAAAAGCTATACAGATTAGCCTAGCTCCACTAAGCCCTATTTATTTCATAATAGGGCCTTAGCACCTTAAAGTGTGACGATAAAATCATGCAAAATGATTTTACAATACAACGAGTCCTGTGAATCAAGGCTAAATGATCCAAACTTGAACATGTAAATCAAATTAGTAATATTTCATCAATATTTTGCAAGAGTATTGGCAAATTCAAAAGTTTTCGTGATGTGTCTTTCGCACACAAATCAAACAAAAAAGTCACTTCATTCTGCCTCTTTGAGCTCATTAAACGAAGCATCCGATCTAGATAGCAATAATAATCAATAGGGCATTAATACTAGTGCATTATTTCACTTTTATCCCCTATCAATATCAATGTTTTTCTTCGCTGTGAACGATTTTCTTCGATCAAAAACAAACTAGCGGTGAGTGTTAAACGTCATCACCTTCGACCAATCAGAGTGCTAGAAAGGGTATACTTGTCTGTGATTGGTGATACACAAAAAGTTGTGTATGAGCGCCACACTTTTTGCAGAGCAATTTTATTTGTCCCTGCTGGTGAGCGCCACTTGAACAAAGGGACAAGTGGAACTGGTCTATATACATATTAGTTCTGAGGCTATATAGAACAGCTACCACGGAAACATGAGATTATATCAATGTTTGATTGACGTAACATACTGTATGTAATTCAGTGTTGTGATGTTAACTTGATTTGACTAAATGCAATGCTTAACAAAACTATGAGATTTGTAAACACAGGAGTGACACAAACATTTAGAATTCCGAGATCAATTTTATTACGCATTTCTTGTGCCTCACTGTGCATATCTTGAGTGAATACAACATCATGCAGCCCTCTTGCCTGTTCCACATTCCATAAATACTCAAAATGCATGTTTATTACAATTACCAACATAGCACATACCAATTTACTTTTCAGTTTTGAAGAAAACTTTGAAGAAAATTCATCTTTGGCAGAAACTGCCACAATTGTGTTTTGTGGCAAGTTATCAATAAACTTGATACAATCGTCATTGGCTTTGGTACTTGCATAGGTGTCAAAGTTGCCGTTGTTGATAAATTTGCCATCTGGGTAGGAATAAGCTGCTAGATTGAGCCCACGTTTGTTGGGACTTTTCTCTATTCCATTCAATTTAATTGAACTTAAAACATTGCAGCCCCAGCCCCCCTTTCCATCATCACATCCTTCTGAGATAATCTTGAGTGCGAGTTCTGTAATAAAGTGAATATACAAACATGGAAGTTGATATTGAATAAAAAGCAAATTAACAAACTGCAATTGTATTGTATCCAAAAGTCAAAAATTACCAAAATTAATGGAAATAATAAATGGATCAGACAAAAAATGTGTCTCGTTTCATAGAAGGGTTGAAGATTCCTGTGTGGCAACTGAAAATCTAGGTCTTTGAGACTCTGGATCTGATGAGTTCTGATGATTTTAAATAGTTAACATCTCCGAACATATCACAAGTGAAAGACAAATAAGAAAACATAAAAATGGCTCATCTGAGAAATAAATTG
>JANVCG010077666.1:36456-48253 GCA_025505365.1 Haliclystus inabai
TTTTTTATCTTTAGGCTTTTTTGGGGGTTTACCACCGGGTTTAGGTTTTTTCCCTGTTGGTGGCTTAGGTTTCTTCTTCTTTTTGCCCTTATCTTTGCTCTTTTTAGGTTTGGCTTTTCCTTCATCTCCCTTTTTAGGCTTCTTTTTAATTTTTGGGCTTTTCTCAGGCTTTGGTTTTTTACCAGTTGGCTTTCCAGGTTTATCTCCTCCTTTCTTAGGTTTCTTTTTATCTTTTGAAGGTTTTTTTCCCCCTTTGTCTTTGCCCTTTCCTTTATCTTTACCTTTTCCCTTATCTTTAACTTTTCCCTTATCTTTGCCTTTTCCCTTATCTTTGCCTTTTCCCTTATCTTTGCCTTTTGTAGGTTTTTTCTTTTTGTCTTTACTACCTTTTGGTTTCTTCTTGTCATTTTTACTACCCTTTGGTTTCTTTTTCTTGTCTTTACCACCTTTTGGTTTCTTCTTTGTTGTGGTGACGGCTTTGTTAGATAGAACAAGCTTATTTTCAAGACCAGGAGGTGGCTTTATCTTGATGGGACTCAAGTCTCCAATTCCTGGTTGTTCAGCAAGGATGTCACCATCTTTACTTGCAGCACCAAAATCTAAACAGATATAAACATATACTTGAAATAAAGCAGCAGCTTCTAATCACAAAACAACAAAATATTCATCAGTCTCATAGAAATGAATTGAGAATATCAGGACCAATTTTTGTAAAAACAAATACTGTAGAAAATGGTATCAACATATCCAGCAAAACAAATGTACTGGCTGACTAATAGGACCAAACGCAGAAAAATGAGCTGCTATAATTGCCTGTACAATAAAACGTATCAATAGTGGTTGCTTTCAAACAGTTTCAATCTAAGATAAAAAAAGTTACATTGAACCATGGAGGATCAATAATATAAATGGAAAAAAACTTATTTTGGATTGTCAAATGACTGTTGTTTAAATTCCGCCAGTATGAGCTCAAAGTGGATCTCTTAGATAGCATATTAATTCCAAGATGTCATAAATGACTACAATTAAACAGATTATTAACATTAATGTCAATAAATTTCAGTCGTCTCATTTCAACAACTTGAAAAACAGGGAAGACCTTTATAGTACCCATATTGAAACTACAAAAAAATTAAGATACAAAGCACAATAGGAATTATGCTAACTATTCAGTTTATAATTTGACTGCAACTAGCTTCTCAATTGGTATAGTAAA
This sequence comes from Haliclystus inabai, assembly GCA_025505365.1. NCBI lineage: Eukaryota > Metazoa > Cnidaria > Staurozoa > Stauromedusae > Haliclystidae > Haliclystus > Haliclystus inabai. The sequence continues at coordinate 37,673 of JANVCG010077666.1, forward strand.
ATTACCTTTGATTAGGGGGAAGCGGATAGCTGCAGGTATTGTGGGTATGTTAAGCAAAGGTTCTGATTGCATGTAAGTGTTATCTTTTCCAGTCAGAGCATCAATAAGAGGCTTAGATTGCATTGGGCCAACACCTACTCCATACACTTTTCCACCTGTAGCTCTTATCCTGTTAGCAGCACTTGTAATTGATGGCATCTTATCAGTGGATGGATTTTGAGTGATGACAATCACAACTGGTTTATTTCCCTTGTACTTTCTCTTTGCAAGTCCAGCAGCCGTGTTCAAAGCTGGCAATGCTCTGAATTTATCTTTATCTGTTCTTGGTTGTGTCTTCATTTTGTTGAGTTCGATTTTCATTGGGTAGCCACATAAAAATTCTTTATCCTGGAACATTTTTTGTACAGGTTTATTTTTAGAGTAGGTTATTAATGTGTAATAAGTACCAACTGGTCGGAAGAGACGACCAATATTGTAGACTAATCTACGGACAATCTCCATGGTCTTTGGGAATTGAGTATCAACAACAAAATGAACATTGGCAGGACCAACAGCTATAAAACAACAATATAAGAGTGTTTTATTAAAAAAAAATACTTAAACCTTATACTGTCCAATGACATTGTCTTACACTTTTATGAAGTTGAAATGAATGTTACATACCTCCTGGTTTCACCTTGTCACCAACAAGAGGCCCCCATTCCCACTTTGTATAAAACTTTTTTACTGAATCAAGTGGGATCTTCACCTCTGAAAAATTTGACACATGATAATCAGTGAAACATTGTCATAGTCAGGTAATCAAATGCATGTGAGATGTATTTGTATTTAGTATCAAACATTATTTTAAAATGACGAGGTGATTCCTTGAAATCTGATTGGTTGTTTAGCGCTCACGCTTTTCATGATGAGGTCACAGTAATTATGAACCAACGTGATGCAAAAATAAAACAAATAAATCCAGGTGCAAAATTTCATATTCCAAACTTTACTCAAAGGTTCTCAAATGCATGGAAGAAATGCTTCCAAACACAGTAAGGAACTGGAGAAGCTTTCAAACTCAAAATACTAATTTGTGTTTGACAGAGATACCAAAAGATAGTTGTTCTGTACAATAATAATTTGGCAACTCCACGATTAGATCCGTGGATGTTAATTGAGACGATAATAGTCAAACTTCTGCAAATTTTTAAATTTCTCGGATAAGCTAAATAACTTCAGTCTACAAAGAGTTGAAATTGCTTCACGGCTGCTATTAGAATATAAATTTTTCTTCTATTTGACGTAATTTCCTGTTTGTCACTTCAACAAAATAATAATTGGGGCAAAAAGTGAACATGGGTTTTTGATCACGCGTACTTGGTTACCGATTATCACGTGATTGAGAAACATCAACATGATTGGATGGATTCGTCTTCAAAGATTTGTTGTTGAAAAGTTGACAGTTTTGTTGAGAAAATGAGACAAATCAGGAAATAAACACCTTGTTTTTGAATAATTCATCTTAGAAAAGTGTCGATGTATGGTTTTAGACGCTTCATCACGTTTTACCTGCACGCCAAACCGTGCATCAACCCTTAAGACATAAATAATACATAAGCTATATACTAGTCTTCAAAAGAACACATTTAGAGTGTTAGAGATATTTCTTTAGGGGGAGGGTTATATCTTAGGGAAACAGTCAATCGGTGGCTGTGGCTTCTGCCAAGACATTCAATAACTTCAAAAATCTAATAAAGTTGTAATTTTATGAACATGTATATATACTGTACTTAAAATGTAAAGTAAAAGAGTCAGAAAAACACATTTTGGTGCTGTTATCTCCGTGTTTCTTCCTCTGCTGTCTAGCCATCTGTGTCTTCTCTGACTCTTTCAATTTACTTATAGCTTTGTCAATATCGATATCGAGCACTACATTACTGTCATCAGTTCAAATTTAATATAATGCTATGTGTGAGATAAACAAACAAGCAAACATTCATGAAATAATCAAACAACATTATTTTTGTTGTTAAGAAGATCAGTGGATGTAGAAGCAATGGCTATAGCCTGTTAAAAATGCAAGAAGCATAGCGCCAAGAAAATGAACATGTTGAGCAAGGTTCGGCATCACAATTAACAACGAACGCTATGCACATTGCATTTGAATTCTATATGATTAGAACTTCAGAATAATGTATGGAATATAGGCTGTTGTGATATATTTTTTGAATCATCATTTTAGAACCAAATGATACTAGCATATTTCACAGCAGAGATTAACACAATACCTGTGATTGTTCCTGTTCCTTTGTCATTTGAACATGACGTTGTTGGAACAACAGGTGTGTCCGGTATTTTGTCTGGAATCACGGGAGGTTGTGGGGGTGCTATTACAGGCTGTATTGGAGGGGGCGGCTTAATGTCATCGATCGGTGGTGGTTGTGGTGGACGTATATCAATAATTGGAGGTCTTGGTGGCTCTACGATTGGTAATACTGGATCAGGAGGCTTGATAATCTCAGGACGTGGTCTGATTGGTGTTATAGTTGGAGGCATTATATCACATGTAATGATTGGGTTAGGAGCTGTTGGATTGGTAAGTGGTAATCCTCCAACCGAAGGAACGGGAAGAGGGTTATCAATTGTAGTTATGTCGACAAGTTCATTATTTGGATCGCCAGTATCAATCACCACTGGATCCTTAGTTGGTCCATTTATATCTGAAGAAAATGAAATAAAAATTACAAGATAAACATAGTGTATTCTATAGTTGAACATCTATTAATTTTATGATAAGAGCAAAATGAAATCACTTCACAGCAACATTAAAAAGTAATGGAATAGGTTGCTTGGATATTTTGCTATGCTTTATACCCCTCTTTCGTTAACAAATAGTGCTTTTAAATGAATTGTTCACATTTACTGGAAACCATGGCACCATAGTGTCATTAGAGGAACTTTAGGAGAAAATGAGAAAGTGAAAGAAAATCATGAGCTGGGGTGGTAAATTATTTTTCTAGACCAAGGTAGGCCTAACGTTTGGAAAATTTTGAATTATGGAAAACCGAACAACAAAAAACGATTCTAAGAAGTGTTCAATTTGATAACCTGAAATGGCTAAAGCATTATTTTGTTCTTGTAATCTAATTTTTGAGAGAAAAAACAGAAAAATTTAAAAGTTTTATACAAAAGTGAAAGATAATATGACATGCTGACATATTTTTATACTTGATTTAGATTGCTCTGCTTTACTATTGTGAGAATATACACAGGTAACTTACATGGGGTTACTTCAAATGTGAAACGGATGACAACTGACGGCAAAGCACTGTGAGGGATGACATAAACTTGCGTCCTGTCATATGCCAAAGGAAGAACATCACCATATGTGATAGTTGGCTCAACACCTGAAATCAAACAAAAACAAAGGTATGAGAAAAACTGATGACATGGTCATAATCTATAAACTTACAAATAATTTTAAAGTATAGCTTGGTGAAACCTGTATATAATGAGCAGTTACGAGATCTGACAATGCTGACCAAGATAGACCAGTTACCATTATACACAGCGTAAAATCCATAGAAATCAACATTTGTAACACTCTCCAAATACCATTATAGACAGGTAGATGTCCTACAGGGTGGGTGACCTATACAGTGAATGTTTCACTATAATGGATTTATACATGCGTGAAACTATAAAAATCTGAGATCAATTTCTTCTTTGAAATAAGTTTTGATGAAAAATATCAAAAATCAGAAAGTATGTCAACATTGTATTGCAGCATGAATGTGCATGGTAATGATGATAAACTGGAAGTAGCATTCAATCTAAAAAGAAAGCCCAAACCATCATGCGAATGTCATATTTATTTTCATTGATATTATTTCATTTCTAAAACTCACATGATATAAGTATTACTATCATTGCATGTACATTATAACCTTGAAAATAAAAATCAAGTGAGTTCCCAGGCTATGAATTTTCATATTAACTTACCAACTGGAATGATACGAATTCCTGAATCTTTGTATGAATTTGCCACAAGCTGTAAGTTATCTTCTGAGGGACGCTGAGTGATAAAAACTACAACCGGAGGAACAGTTGGAAGCCTCCTGAACAACTTGGCCTTGATTTGCCTTAAAGCTCGACCAGCATAGACTTTGGGTGCCGCCCTTGGTTTCAATTTGTCCAATACTTTTTTAATTTGGTCATCTTTCATTGTTCTTCGAATAGTTATATAATTGACTTTATTGCTATATGATACTATACTGACTTTGGTTTTAGGGTCGAATTCACGGATGATGTTGTAAATAAACTTGACAATAACAGGAAATTTATCATCGCATGATACATCAACAACAAATGTTAAATCAGAGGGCTGAAGAGCTGAAAAAAATAACAAGAAACATAATACTTTTCAGGTTAGATGATTATTTACCATGTCAAAATATGATTGACCCTTTTAAAGATGAATCTATGCACATGCAACAGCTTCTGTAACCATAATGCATTGCATAATCCTGATACATGAGCCAGAGACTGCCATGCTTCATAGCAAACAAACTGCACTTATGTAGTGAAAAGAACAAACAAGCCAAAGACAGGTTTATTCTAACTTTCTTGAATGTCTGTGAATATCCAGAGGGCAGGTAAGTAAACATAGCATAGAAAAAACCTGTGCACGGTTGCTTCAATGAAAAATTGTGCAAAAACAAGTAGAATTGCAGATTCATCTCATTTTCTCAACTTCAACTTCAAAAATACAATTCAATGGGACAGTCAGGTTGACTAATTTTTTCTGTCCATTTCATTTACAAAAAAATACAGAAAGTCAAGATTAGAGTATCAAATGAGAGTTCTAAGAATGTGGAAACTAAATAAACACTTTGCAAATTTGAGTCAACAAATATCAGACACTCTAGATTAGCTAAGAGTTCAACAAGTTTAGACTGATTAAATTTGCTGAGAGCATGGGAAAATGAAATACAACTTTACTTACAGTAGTACTTGTAGACTTTATAGAATGTACCCCAATCCCATACATCTTGCAGATTGACAACATCAACAAGCGAATTTGGTGATATCGATGTAGCTAAAATGAAGCACATAAAGATACTAGAAACTACATGCATACTCAAGAAGTCAATACAATGAAAGGAAACGTGTACGGTCAAGCTTGCTTGATATCCTTCCTCTTGATCAGGGGAAAAAAGTGGGACATCAAGCAAGGTGGGATATTAAGCTAGGTAAGTACACAAGAGTTTGTATGGAGAATGGAAAACAGAAACCAGATTCATGTGTCACATGATCTGATTCTTTCATGAGAGCTCTCTTTATAAAGAATACCTGTATACCTGTTTACATAGCCTTATGCAAAATTACTTTATTCATTGACATCAATCTTCATTGCATGACTCAAGAGTCATCGGTTGATTTGAATATATATAGCATAACTAACTTGATTATTCTTAACTTTTTATGGTTTTGAAGGGTTAAGAACCTCAAAAATAATTTCAAGTTTTATATTCAAAACACAACTAAATACTTCATAACCAAAATGTTTTTTTCTATCAAAATGGTTGGAAGCATCTTTGTCTTTGGTGTCACAGCCCTGGCACAGTCCGTCTGCCCAAAGGAAAACAAACACTGCTGAATTTTCAAAATAATTGTACTGTAGCAAAATAACACGGAGAAGATGATTTGGTTGCAAATAAAAAAATCTTGAAATCCCATTGTACCATAAAATTGGTAACAATGACAGCAACAGATTTGCATCTTACAGTGAAGTAATATCAAGCAACACCTCTGAAGAAAAGGAGAAGTGTAAAGCAGTATTACCACTGTGCATAACACAAATTGACAGCTTCCATTCATAAAAAGTTCATGATTTATTGACTGAGTTAATAAATCTTGAATTTCAACATGTTAACGTATTTACCTACATCTAACACGTTCTGATGCAAAAGCCTTGTAATTCTGTTATGAAAAATAAAATTTCTTCAGTACGTTTTCCACTGAACATCCATAGGCCTACATATTTGAAAGCTAAAGGGATTGAATTTTTTTTTCAAATTTCTCAAAACAATTGATTTATCAAAACTCGAAAATAAGTCCAATGAGCTGGTATCAGCTTCTGATTTTGGAAATGAACTTGGAAAACTGTCAAAACACTGACTATTTCTATACTTGATAGCAGTTATAAAAATAGAATCTGAAGTTTTACAATTATGAAAAAGTTTGAAAAGGCCTTTCCAAATATCCTTATACTTTCTTCATCAATCAATTGAGAAACCAAGAATTGAACAAACAACAAGAACAGTTTTATATGAATAAAAGTAAGTCTTACAGTCGTAACTTGGCGTTGGAACTTCACCAGGACGCTCATTACTAGGATTTAGCTGGCCAGTTGTTGGATTTGAATTTTCTGGTCTGCTATCTGCAATTAATAATACGAATAATAAAAATGATCACAAATCCCATCAACATTTAATCTTCCCATGTTCTCAACTCAAATGTATCAAGCATGTTTCATTAGATCTATCCTCCATTTATCTTGAAATGAAGTCACAATGCAAAATCTAGGTTTGATTGACATGCCAACAATTTAAATGGAGTGAAAATGTTGTGGGTGTTCACATATAAACTCATAACAAAATTTAGCATCATCATGAGCATTTAATAACGTAGAAATACTTACATTTACTGATCAATTTGTACAAATCTGGCAGTATAGTAGGTAGCTTTTTAACTGGTATCAAAATGACATCTCTTGAGATTGGTGTGAGTTGATTTTTAGATAGTTTTCCAGTTTTAAGAGCAATGACAATGATTCTTACACCTTTCTTCCTTAAACCATCAGCTGCTTGCTTTGCATTGTCAGAAGGTTTACCGCTGAGTAAGACAAATAATATTTTGGTTCCTTTTCCGGCTGGGAAATTCACAGCTGAAATAGCAGGACCCAATCTTGGACGACCACCCAGAAGGTACCTCTGACCAACAAAATATCGTTGTAGGTATTGTGGCTCTTTGAATTTTTTAAAATCTTTGAATCTTTGATCAATACCACCACCAAATGTAATGAAATTAAATCTCGATGTCATAGTAAAAAGACGCGCAATATTATGACCACAATTTTTCAGATAATTGAAATATTTTTGATTTGATCCATCAATCAAGAAAGAAACGGTGCTTGTTTTCAGATCTGTAACAAACAAACAAAATGAGCAACTTAGAAGTGTTATGTAATAGTTCTGATAAATCAACGTGGAGCAAATACTTGCAAGATAACGGTTTATTTTATGCTTATGCTCGTCCAAATTAACAGATAGATAAAAAACAAGGTTGTAGAGTATATACATAAGATGTGATAACCTACATCAGTAAATGCTGATAGATTACATGTGCTTGCACCAAGAATAATCCCACAAACACAACTAATTTCATTAACATATTGTCTTTGTGACATTATTTTGTCACTTTCCGGGTATTTTCAAAGCACCTTTAGGAATGAAAAGTGGAGCTAACAAGTAACAATTCAATTTGTTGATAAAGTTTTCCGAAACCCAAGTTTTGAAAAAGTTTGGTTTATGATTTGGAATAAAAGAATAAAATGGTTGATTTTGAATTAAAATTTGTTGCTCAAATGCAATGAGGAAAATAATATTGTTTCTTATAGGCTCAATGAAAACCTTGATCGTACTTTACAATCATTAGCAATTACAATCCGGTCAATTCAATTTTCAAAACCTACCAATCAAGTAACAACATAAAGGTATTTGGCAGTAATTAGCTTGATTTAATACCCTCAACAGTACAGTATGTGTACATAATATGATATATGTACATTATATGATATCCAGGGGAAACGTGAGAAGTGGTGTTCCCCTTCTTATTTCGCTCAATCAGTAATTCTCATTTTTACAATACATTTGTAGACTGAAAAGAATCATTAATTTTATCATCTCTCTGTCAATTTGAGATTAAAAATACATCCATACTGTGTCCTTCATTGTAATGCTAGGCTACTCACCATAAGCAGCAGGTGCATAAGGCTGGTTTTTTAGTTTGTTTAGCAATTTCAATATTAAGAAAAATCATAATCAAATGATTTTTGGTTATTTCAGACAGGTCATCACAAATACACTAGCATCGCATTGTAATATTATTACATTTTTGAATGCCATCTCATAATAATTAGTGTTTATCATTATATTCCATGTCAGGATTACTATCCATTTTAAGAGTCTGCAGGATTTGAAACCCATCTGCAATTTTAAACCATTTTTGTCCGCACAAGTGTGTAATATAAAGTTTATCTTTACTACACTTGATGTCTTTTGGCTGCCTTATACAGTATCGTAGAATGTGTTGCTATTTCTTAAAGTGTGGTGTATTGTTCACTATTACTCAATGATTTTCAGGATATTTTTGCCTCCCTTTCCTGTTTATAATATCATCTAATGATAGCTGGCACAACCAGTTACCCTTCTTCTGAAAATTGAGTACCATCACTGATTAAACAGCCTCACATAGAATGTTGTTCTTCTATCGTAAGTGAAAGGAGCCACATGGATTTTTTGACACCAATGAAGCTTTTCTCTGTCAAAAATGGAAGGCTTGGAAAAGCATATACTTTCAGACAAAACTCATCTAATTCAAGCTCAGAATCAATTTGAAAAATTTTGAAAAAAAAACTCAGACAGTTTACAAATGTAACAGTATTTTCTTCAAACATAGCTGCATAAGTTACCTCTACTTGGTACATTGGAAGTTTCATCAATCCAGATTACTTCATCGATAGGATCAACTGAAATTGAAAGTATAAAGACAAAAAATGAATACAATATTTGGTTCAATCTAACAATTCTAAAAAATGACAAATGCATTTGAGTTGAGACTTTCATAAGAAAAATATCATAAAATCAATAAGGTCTTGTATTAATTACTCACCTACAGTGGTCCCTATTGTATCTTGATTTTCACCAATAACTAGAAAATTGAGTTGAAAATATAAATGATTAAAGACAAATACATAGCGATAAACTGCAACTGCATTTTTTCAAGAGTATGTGCAAAACGTGTTGAATCCAGTAATACTTGAAAGTTGGATTTTTAGACTTGAGGAGCCGCATCTATCAAACAAATCTTCAATGTTTAATTAAGAATTTCACATTCAACATTATGGAATAATCAAGAGTCATATCATCAAATTATCAGTAGTCAAAAAAAGACAGCATCATAACCAGTAGTACAAAATATTTACCTTTCTTCAAATTCTCTTGAAGTGGTTTAAACGTAGAGATAACACCAGTTATTTCAACACCAAATATAGTGGACCGAGTGTAAGCAACCAAAGCCGCTTCTTTTGGACTGTAGCCTTTTGAGCCACTGTTTTCAGAACGCTTAAATCCTTCAATACCAATGAAATAAGTAATGACTTGTGCTCCTCTAAGGCCAGTTGCTGGCAAGCTGACTTCATCGTTTGATTTTCCTTTTGTAATAACAAATAAAACATGCTTTCCGCCACATGGTGCACCAGCAAATTGATGATGCATGAAAGTCAAACCATTGCCAAGTTTTCTCACTGGCTTATTAACTTTAGGTAAAGATGAAGAGACTTTTTTGGCTCCTTTTTCGTCTGAGATTTGCCCCCAATCAAGTACCCTATAGATTGAATTACCAAATACATTGATGTTGAAATATGTTCCTGTTGATCTGAAGCTTCGGATGATATTGTACACAAGACGTTGAATTACACCATAGTTCTTTGGGAAATATCCCTCAATGAGAATACCAACATTAGATGAAGGAAGAACTGTAGGTCAAAACACAGAGAAAACAAATAAGTAAAATGTCATAATGAAGTCCAGTGAGCACAAGAGGTATGTGTCAGATGAGATTTCCCCAAAAATGTCCAAGGATACAAATACTACTTAATCCTCCTAATTTTTGGATTAAAAGTTAAACAGATACAACCAATCCCATCTAATCTGAACCATCAACATAAATCTTAAACATCTGTATTTGTTTGGAGCATTTTCTTTCGATGATTTGCGTTGATTTGCTTGAGCTTCCATTCACCCTTCCGATTTTAGAATGTTCATTTTTTTTCAATTCCAATCAAAATCAGGATACAGATGTGAAGGTTGTTGGTCATTTTAGACTCTTTGAGGTCAGAATAGTACACCTCCAGTCTTTAGTGAGTACCTATGGCAATAATTACCTCCATAGCCTGTGCCAGTGACTTTGGTTGGCCAATCCCAATCTTTCTGAGCATCAACAGTTACTGGGTCACCTAAAAGCAAATAAAAAAGCATACAGATAAACTAATATTAACATCGTCAAGGAATATGCATTGAACCTTTGATGGTTCTTAACATTTCATTTGAATACAAAACAATTGCACAGCATATTGTTTATTACTAAAACTAAAAGCAGCACGTATATATTATATATCCCATCTATAGAGCAGATATCTGCCTGTTATGGTGACTTTGTACAAATGTTCATTTCTATTAGATCTGACATGTAAAAATAGGTCATTTCTCTATGATTGTCAACAGTCTTCAAACTTGTAGCTGGGCCTTTATACAC
>JANVCG010077667.1:0-34605 GCA_025505365.1 Haliclystus inabai
AGCCAGCAATTCGTGTTTAGAATGGCGTGTTTCACGACTCTGAAAAGCCCTTCACAATGCTTTTGATGATGTCACTGCAGTAACATGGAAAGGAGGTTTTGAAAAACTTATACGTTTTTCAAAACAGAGCATGCCGGTCCGTCACGCACCTTCAAGTGCATGCGATTTTTATTGCACTTATGCAATTTACACTTATCCAAAAAGGCTCAACAACACCTTGACCACAAAATAAATTTGGTTTCAAATCCAGTTTGCAGATAAGCATGAATTTCACTTATCTGAAATGCATTTAAGCAGGTTACACTGTAACCGGTTTGAATATATCAGGAGAATGTGTTTGGGATTTTGTAGAGTTCTTCTTTGCTGAATTTTTTCACAATCTCCGAAGAAATATAGGAAACACATGGATAAATTTAGTTTAGACTTGAATTGCCCATCAGTACCGAAGGCAAATAGCATATTATTTGATAATAAAATGAAAATGTAATCAAACAAACTAACATCAAAGCTTACCCCATAAGTCATCGGTATTGATACGATCAGTTATACTTTGAGTTACAGAATATGAAGTTGTGTCAGCTGCAACTATAGCGCCTGAAATGAAAACAAGTATCACATGTAATAGAGGCTTTTCTATTAAGACCATGATGCTTATAGATCAATATCAATTTGTAAATATCTTAGTCCAGGTCAAATTCCATGGACTGTTGGGTAAAAAAATGCAACAGCTTATGGAATAAAGAATATGAGCAAATTGGATTTATATTTGGTGAATCAATAGCAGCTTTAGAAGAATGCATTAAAAATATTTGAAATCTATTTCACCATAAAAAGTGCATATGTCACCAAAAATGATATTTCACCTGTAGATAGAACTCAATTTTCAATCCCCACATAATTTTACATCATTTTTTAACTGCGCCACTCCTTTCCGGTCTAAATTTACACCAAGTCGTCGATTTGCACCTTTTTCAAGTTTGGAATTTTCAGGAGTTGGCGATGGGTAATACACGAATTGGAATAAAAAAGAGAGTTTTGACCGTAAGAAATGTCAAAGCTATTTTCTTTCCTTATAATACCTAGAATCCCATTACGTTTTACAAGTAATATCCCAATATGAATTTTTCACGTTTTAGGTCACTTAATGGCTATTTTCATTCAGTTTTTGACTCCGTAGATAGAGATACTGGCAATAAAAGATTGGAAAAATTCTATGTTTTCTTGGAAATTTCAGACGCCGACACTCCAGCAATAATCTGAGGTGTTGAATGGGATTTTGCTACAGTTAGTGCAAATGCATGTCAACATCTCAGATTAGTAACTCCATTGTTGGTTTTTGAAATTCCCGACAAAATATTGTTTTCAATCTTTGAATGATGATATTTCATGCTTCAATAGTTTTCAAAATTAATAAGAATGATCTAGAATCAACTGAAAACTCCAACATTTTTGTTCTTTCTTTGCTGAGCATGACCATGAATGGAGCTGAAGTTTTGGCAGGAAAACCTGAGTATTATTTAAATAAATGCCACAAAAAGGCACATTTCAAAGAAAATTATTAACACTTTTGGCCAAAAGATTGTTGTGAACATATGTTCATTTTACTCTACCAAGTGGTGAGATATGAATTCAATGTCATGACTTATTGCTTTTGCACAAGACCAGTCCTGCATTTATAAAAATTGAAAGAACACAAAAGTCGCACATTCAACATTACAAAGCTTAGCTTATATGCGGCAAATCAAAAATCTTTATGTTGTCCAAACTACTTGCGTCTCGAATAAAAATGTTGGTGTCAGGTGCATTTCAACCAAGTAATGCTAAAGTGCATATAGTGAACATATATTACGAAAAATTCAACCTTTGGTTCAATAATGAAGTTGGGAAAATGTTTTAATTTTTATCATCAACGTTTTGCCCTGCATAGACATATATTATCAAATGAGCCCTTTTAAATTTCCAATGCTCTTGATATTTTAGGTGTAGACCAAACAAGAGAAAGTGCTTTACCAGATTGCTTATGATATCCAACCAAACCAGATAGCATTGGCTTGGTGTTGGTATGTGCAATTGCAAGTGAAAAACCAAGTTCAACATTAGAATACCATCCTACTCTACCTGAAAAGATAAAACAAGTAAGTTCAAAGTACCACAAAAGGATTCAAGGGAATTATATGTAAAATACAAGTATTGTTTCATTTTCATAGATTTGTAGAGTCTTTGCATAGGTCTATTCATTGAAAATAGAAGATACTGTATAATAAGACATGGTAGTTGAAGGGGAGCTAATTCTTTGCTTATACTTTTGTTTATTCTATGGAGAACAATGTCTTTTTATAGATGCTGCATGATAATAATTTCTTTATAGTTGAGGTTTCTTGGTTTTTGAGATGCTTTGGGTAGTTGCTCAAACTCTCATCGATGAATTAAGAATTGAGCACTTACCAATATAAGGGTCCCATTTTTTTTCAACTTTTAGGTCAGAATTAAGGATGAAACATCGCCCATGTGCATAGTGCTCTTTTGGTTCAGATGCATCTATTGCAAACAGATGTCCATAACGTGGTGCACATACCTAACAAAAACCAGAAAATTAAGACATAAGATGATGCATATCAACAGTTTCTTCTCTGTGATACCAGAATTTTTTTCTACGAATTGAAGATTTTAGGTTAGGTTTGCTTACTTAAACTTTTTAAATAGAAGAAAAGTAATCAGTAATTAGTGATCAGGATCACTTTTTGTGGTTGAGTAATTTGTAATTGCAATTGATTTCTTTTTTACGAAAAGCAACGGTAATGGTATTCGGTGATTATTTTGAAAAGTAATTGTAACGGTAATTGATTACTGAAATCGGAGTAATCAACAGCCCTGGGTGGGACTGTAAGCCTTATATGGCATTAGAATCAGAGAAATGTTGATTTTAAATTCAACATTTACGAAATTTGTCAGCTAAATTCAAAATGATTTGCATCTTAATCCTATTTCATTTAGATTGTTGCATTATTGAACTTCAAACCACAGTTGAGAATTTTAGGTTGTTGTCAGACTTGAGTCCATTCAGATAAGAGTCACATTTTTGCAAACATTTGGATCACTTAGCCTACATCCAATTAATAAAATAATTTAAAGTACAAAATAACAGATTTCGCCTATACCAGTTATTTGAACATTTTAATAATGATTAATTCAAGCAATTTTTAAGAGCTTCTTCAGAAGCAGCCTCTTCAAACCAATCTTCCAATCAAAGCCACGTAAGCCTTTGCGTATTGAATGGATATTGCGTCTTCCTGTTATTTCTTGTTGTCGAGTGTTTCATGTAATTAATATATTGCTTCAAGTGTATTGTCCAAAGGATGCATGTATTATTTTGTGTAAATGTAAAAAGTTCAGTTGTGTTTTGCCCTTGGTGGCGTTAAGAGCAAAGTCTCTTGAGAAAAATCATTGTTGCTTTCTGTCTCCCTTACACCAAGCCAAACCATCTTCTTACAAGCTGATTACAGTATTTGAAAAGCTGTGCATTGTGAGTCCTTGGTATTTTAACAAATTGCCGACATTGGACAGTTACAAGATAAGATTTATTTCTGAAAACATGTATTTTCAATATCAAAAAGATAATTATGATAGGACTTTGGGACTAAGAGTTGGACTAGAGTTGGAAATTGTAGGTTGTTTTCAGATTTGAATCCATTCAAATATTTTTTTGAACAATGATTGGTAAAATATTTGAAGAAAAGAAATTAATTTTTCAAATGTAATGTTTGAAAAACTGAGTCAACAGAGTGACAGCCACGCATCATTTGTTGTTTTTTCAGGGTTGAACTCACTGGAGGAAATATCGATACTCATTCCTCAATTCAGGTGATATTAAATTTGGATGCACTGAGGCTTCTCTTGGGCGATCAGTGTAATCTGCCAATCATTGGGCAATCATAGCCAAATCTTGAATCTTCACTGTCTGTGTGATTGAAATACCTTTTCAACTCTGAAGACTACTTACTGCAAGCTGAATTCAGCACCAACTTCACTTCTAAATATTTTGAGATAGGAGCTACGGATCTGACTTTAAATGGGTCTGGACAAAATTTATTCAGATCAGATCCTATTCTACTTGAACAAAAATCAATTGGTCAAGATTTCCAGAAAGAATTGTGGAAATAACACTCATGAGACTTGTTTCAGAATGTTAAAAATGTGAATCAATTTTTTCCGCTAAAATTGAAATAAATTTGGTAAATATATCACTGCAAGTTGAAACAAAGGCTTCAGGTCCTGCAGGGGGAGTAAAACTACAATCTGGCTCTTGGTGAAAGATATATAATCTTACCAAAGCCAGAGTTTGACTCTAGCTCCTGCATACCTCTGCAGTGAAGGGTTTATCTGGCCATGAAGGCTGGACCAAATCCTTGTCAGTCTCTTAATTCTCAATTCACATTGATGGCATATTCACATGGCTATTGAATTGAGGGAATGATGATGGGAGCAGGTTTCTCTCACAGCCACCTGTATTCACAGTGGCTATATCCACCACCCAACAAGAACCTCGGACAAAATTCTAAATTTCTAATTCTATTTGGCATTGAATTTTAATATCAAAAAAGAGTTGGACTACAGTCATAGTCTGGCAAAGTTGGCAAACTGTGTTTGCAAAAGGATGAAGAATTTTGCATGAAAGAGCAAAATCTTGCCCGTCAAATTGTGAACAATCAAAACTAATGAAATGCACACTTTTCAAGTGCTGCTCAAATGAAGTATTTATAGTTTCATATCTTCTCTACTGTTTTCTACTTTGAACAGTAGTGGTGTAGTTGAGGTACATGAAGCAGCAAATTGCAATAAAACTTTGGAACAGGTATCATTCCATAGTGAATTTCTATCTACAAAAATTTTTGCTATCAAGTGATACCTATTTTAAAAACAGAATACGCAGCTACTCATGTTTCTTTTGATCATAGCTCCTGTCCTACAAGGAAACATGAAATAAATAACTCTCCGTTTAGGCTTTCAGAAAAATCCCAGATTTTAGAAAGGAAAACTGTTTTGCATTAATAATATAGAACATTTCCCATATTTCTAGCTGTGCAAGAGAAGGGTACAGTCTCAATTACTCAATAGCAAATTAAAGCTGATGCACTTATCTGAATATGCAGTTATGCAATTCTTCAGAATTTGGCAACTTGACTTGACCAAGAAAGACTCAGGCAGATTACAATGTAACAAAGCAGGATGATTTTAGTCAGAAAAGTGCTAAAAGTCACAACTTTCTTACATCTCTAGTCTACCTGATAGAATTCAATGACATATGTAGTGTACAGATTATAATCACAGGAATATAGCTTCATGTATACCATTCACTGAACATAATCAAGACTGAGATTTAAGCTACTGCAGTACTTACAATTACTTTTTGATCAGGGCCTTGACTGACAACAGTTGCACCTAGCCACTGGTTTCTTGTTTTTTCAATGGCTGTATTCGGTACTACAAAGAGTGGCAAATAAAAAAACAATTACCTAAAACTATGAATTTACAGAATGTTTTCCTGACCCCTGATTGGTCAACAGTTAGTTGGAGAAAAGCTATACAGTCAAACCTGTTATAATGGTCACCTCTATAAAGCGGCCACCTGTCTATATTCTATAATGATCACTTTCGAAATGTCAAAAACAGTATCTTCTATTGAATCAACCCTGTATATAAAGGTCACCTGCATACAGTGGTCAATTTATCTACCTCTCATAGCTGACCGTTATATACAGGTTTCACTGTACAGATTTCACTGTACAGGTTCTATGGCAGCGTAAGATTCTAAATTTATTCATATTTGATTGACGTAACAAATTGTAATTCTGTGATGCGATACTGACGTGATTTTACTAAAATCAATCATATTCAGAATGCAAGAGGATTTGCAAACACAGGGCCAACACACACATTTAGAACTTTGAGACCAATCTTTAATCATAAATTCTAGTTGATAAGCTTGATTGCTGAATTTTGAATAGGATTTAGTTACAGAAATGAGAGTGTAGAGTGGTATTTCTGTTAGCAATTTGAGGGCTGTGCTACTGCTTTGAGCAGTGTAGGCTACGTGGAATCCACACATGCAAAGTTATTGGAGGCTAAATAATAATCCTCTTTGATGCTTAAGGAATTTTGGAAAATCTGAGAAAACTGAGCTATACCAACTCTGCCCCCTGCTGTACAGACTTGAAGCGTAAATAGGAATTTTTTCACTGTCACCAAATTTACGTTTGAATCTACATAAGACTGTAGATTTACAATGTGTATACAGGTGTACTGATATTACCATAACGTTTTAATTCAAACCCAATATTAAAAACTGGAAATGAAAATTTTAATCTGATTCTATTGTTTTATGTCATTGTCAATGAGTGAATATAATTCCTCAACAACAGAATTTCATAAAATATAATAGCGCAATCCTCTTTTATAGAGCCTCGTTTTTCAGTCCTGTTGTACTGTTTCAATTGCTCAACTTGCACCTTTGTGTTGACAAACTCTGTTTAAGGCTGCATGCACAAAGTATTATTTGATTTTCCACTACATTAAGGTCGTAATAATTGTAATAAATCGTGATAATTTATAGCAACAAAATTACCCCTTTACAGTGCATAGAGCATCTGCAGATGTCACTTTTAAAGCACATGAATCGGCAATTTGGCAGTCAAATGGATAAAATATATCAATTTCTTTTTATCAATTCAACTTACAGGTGTTATCAATTTGTAGGTTGACACAATTTCCACCTTGTTTTCCATCACAACGGTATAAAGCACCAACTTCTGGTTGCGTACGTGTCCCTGAATCGCTACTCAATGGAGCACCAACAAGTATCCTACATGCAAGAAAGCAAGTCATGCTATTCATACTAGAGGGCAGTATTAGACATTATCAGCTTACCAATGAAGTACTCGTAAAGTAGACTACTTTAAGGTAAAAAATGCAAATCTGTCACCTTGATTTACGACGGGACAGGGTCAAAACAAAGTTGCTGAACATCATCAACATCATATCCTTGATTTAGAAACTTTTCAGTTTAGAAGCTCTTTCACAGGAGGACCAAACAATCACAACACCTAAATTTTTGCTAATTAAATAAACCATATAGACATGGGAGGAAACTACAAAGTCTAATTTTTATCTAAGGTATTATTTCAGCTGGGGCTGCAAGTTCACGTATATGAGGACATGAGGTCCTACAATCCTACATTCCTGTCTAATTATATAGCCTAAGTTCACGCAAACCCTGGATAAAATGAGCTGCATACCTTAAATCAACACAGTATATCAAACAACGAAGTGTGCTACATGTTTGACTTTGAAAATTATATTCTAATGCAGCTTATTTTCTGTCAGCTTGATAAAGTTCAAGGTTTTTACACTGTTGTAGTCGTAGAGTCGTAGTAAAACAAAATACGCCATTTTGAATAGTGAACTCCCGATAATAAAAAGCCCACACCCAAGACAACAGATTGTAGGGGCCAATAAGGTAGGGGCCAACTCAAGTTTAGCCTGTTCGCAGACACGTTTTAGAATGAAACTCAGTGAAGCCACCGGGTTTTATTTTCAGCAGAGTTTGTGAGCAGGCTAAGTGAAGTTACTCTAGCTCTTTCCCTTCATGAAATTGAATTGGAGAGAGCATTTTATTCTTAAATTTGTAAAAGATTCAGGACGGTTGAGCTTGGGTCTTACTTAGTACTGGTGAAGTAGCTATAGAGCAGACAGAAAAAAATTGTAGGTACGCCCCTCCCTCACTCAATCTACTTCATTTGCCTAGAAAAATAAGTCACGTATCGTTATAATCGTTTTACCTACATACAGTATTAATCAGTTAAATCTTGAACTCGTCAGTTGATCTATAGCTGTACCCTTGACTTACCAGTTTTTCTGACCATTTTTGTGAAATGCTAAAGAATATCCAAAATAATAACCAGTTTTACCAATTGAATATTGAAACGGTTTTGCAGTATCCAAATTAAAACTGAGAACACATGGTATCAGAAGCATCAATATGCTGCAGAAAGATGGTGACAAATTCATTTTCTTTGTCAGGAAAATAATTAAACAAATTTCATCTAACGAAGCTGCAAGCCAACTTCCTTGACGATGTTATTATTTTTCCGATTTTTGACAGGCGTGTATTTGGAATTGAGATTTTATTCCATTGGTAGTCATGCTGTGTTGACAAATTAGCACTAGCTAATTGATGTGAAAATTTCATAGCTGACTAATCCTTGTTTGATGTTTTGCGTTGGTAGACTACTGCAGTATGCTGTTCAATTAACATGCTGTTATGAAACTAACGAAGTAAAGGAGATCATTCAATTTTCATATTTCCTTAAAAAAGTTTTGCAAATAGAAGTACGATTAGTGTCACATTCTTTGATCTGCTTGGCTTACATTCTCATTCCTATCACGTGAAATATGCTTACAAGATCTGAGAATACAGCTGAAAAGTCAAAGATATTTAAATATACATGTATGTACAAAAATAAATAAAGTCAAGAAAACTGGGTCTTTATTAGAACTGACCAGAAGTATCAATGTACAATTTGATCAAAATTGATAATAAATTCTGCTACTTGTATCCACACCGTAACAATGGTAGGCTACGGTTGGGAATATAGAAAATTATATCAAAAGATTCTTGGAATTTTACTATTTTTGGATCAACTTTTCTCCCCTGTCGGTCTAAACAGACCTAGCTGTGAGGATACTTTGTTTTCTTTCTCGTAAATTTGGACCTGATATAATAATATACATCAGTTGGATTACGCTGTTTGGGGTTGAAAGCACATGCGAATAACTAATAATTATTGATTTTCCGCGACATTTGGAAGGCAATAAAGTGTAAATCACCGCAGTCCCCCGGGCAGTCCACAATAATAAATTACGAATCGGGAATCGGAAATGTATGACAATATTCAACGGGAATCGAGCCCCCACGGAAGCCCCGCATAAGGATTGCAGAGCACTGCTATTCACTGATACAATGTATGATGACGATAGCGTAAGCAATGAAGGGATGAGCATCTCTTCAAATGCAACATCATGGAACCGTTGTTGTTAAATGTTCAAGATTATTTCGCAGATAATTTACAAACCTGCTTGTTAAACGCGTGGTTAGATTTTTGTATGGCAGCATTCGTGATAGGATGTATAAGTTGTTGGACTGGATAGATTCTATGGATGCCTCCTCTCCTTTAATTTGAGCCCTCCTATATTCTTGATTCGCCCCTGAACTCTCTCTCTGCATGAAAGTACTAGAAAGCTACTGGAGCAATTAAATGTTCAACCTCTGCTGAGGGCACACACTTGAAAAACTACAGAACGGATTGTTATAAGAAATTATCAAAAAATGACTTTTCGCAGGGATAGATTTTATGGAGTCAAATACTGTATCTTTTACGTTTAACAATCACTGTTGACAAAGTTCATTATAGTAATACAATCAGTCCCTTGGTTCTCGACTCGCAGTCCTTTGATGAGACTTCCTAATTCAAATACTGCCTTTCTTTTCAAATCGGTGAAGGCATCCTTCAGACGGACCAGCGAAAAATCATCAGGGCCAGTACGCAGGCCAGAACAGCACTATACAAAGAACGCTACTGCTATTTCAGAATTTGAAAAAAATAAGAAATACATTCTATCAAGCTGTGGATTGTAACACAATAGCTGTATTTTAAGAAACATGAAATAATACAAAATTAGAATGTCTTTAATAAACTAAAGGGTGAGTTTGGAATGGAAGATTCTACATCCTCACACCCTTTATACTTTGAAATGGGAATTACATTATATTACAATCGATCAACTGGCATTGATGCCAAAATATAATTAATTGTTTATTGTCAAGACAATTATAATACCAGATAATTTAGCATTTAAATGTTTGACATACTCCAGAAGTTTGCAAATAGTATAGGAATGATAATCTATCAGATTATCACGCCTGCGTAATAGCATCAATGTTGATAAATGGTATTGTATCACATAGTATCACAATTACCTCGTATATCTTTTTGAAAGTCTTTAATATACTTTCACAATAAATTCTTCTTTTTTCGTCACCATCAACAAATCTTATGTCAAGTAAAACCTTTTCACTATCGATCCAATAAAATTCTCTTTTGTGCATCGAGTAATATCGACATATCATACATATATCTCTGTATATAATACTACGTAACATAATGTACTTTATAATATAATTATGATACTGATGAAATAGGGTTGTGAGGTGCACCCATTTGAGTCAAAACTTTATCTAACCATTGTAAAGGACCGTGTAAATGAATTTCTATCCAACATGGCGTACTTGTTACATCTTGACGATGATATTCAGCACCCCATCCTTTGACAAAACTAATACGAATTGTACAATGCTTTGTTAACTCGTAAACAGCTTCGTAACCATGGTTGACACTTTGTGATAAAAGTTGAGCAAATTCTTGATTATTAAAAATTTTTAATGTGCACTGTGGTGGTATTTTACACACAGTAGTAGGATGAAAACCATGATGGTAATTGCAATTACGACTTTGTACAAATATTGCACTGTCACTTAGGCATTCAGCAAATACCTCACCACCGACATAATATAAATGAACACCTTTACCGATGTGTCGTCTTGTATTTTCAATAGTTGAATTGCGATTGACATTAGACAAGCCACCAAGACAAAATCTTTGTGTATTATTAATATTGGGATCTGTAAATCCATCAATTACTATACTTGTTCCAGATGCATGGAATGGCTCACCAACACGGCTATTCAATTCGTAATAGGCAGTGGAACACCAATATGCTGGTTCTTGATAAGTAATAGGAGTTACATCTAGAAGAAACATAAAATATTGGTTGCTGAATATAGACCATTTTCAGCAACATATTGAATCTTGAGATCAGCAGTTAGGTATAATGAAACCTGTGTATAACCGCCATCTATAGGACGCAGATAACTTGACCATTATAAGCAAGTGGCCTTATATACAGGGTTGATTCGATAGAAAATACTATTTTGGATATTGCTACAGTGAGCACTTGGTCGTTTTGTAGACGTGACAGTTATAACAGGATAGAGACTCTAGTTATTCTAAACGTTGACAGAGAAATGCTTCTTAAAGTATTTTCCTGTATGCTTCCCACTAACGCACTGCAAAAAGCATTAACTATTTACCTGCATTACAACATTTAATAAAATCAATTAATATTTTTTAATTACCTGTTGGAATGTTGTCATTGATTTCCATGGCTTCAGGATCTGGGCGTGGTGACCCGCTATCATTTGACATGTAAGCAGGGGGTGGAGTTTCTAGATAACAGAAAATACAGTGTAAATAATGCTGCAGGATTGACCAAAAATTGCTGAAGTCACTACAACGGAATGAGTGTGATTCTGTAATTCTATGGATGAATTCTTCACCAATACAGAAATTATTATTTGAGAAGAAACAAACACCCTTGGCACAAAGACCTTTTATCTGCGAAGTGTTTGACTGTCATTTGACATTAGTTTATTCATCACAACTTGAAGAAAAGTTTCTGAATAAATGATGATTATGATGATGATGATGATGATGATGATGCTACTGAAACACAGTGATATCATCATAATCATAAAAAACTCTAGATAATTTGATTTAAAGTTGTACGGTGGATCGTTGAAATGATTGGCCGAACGAACACCGATCAGATTATGCTTGGTACCGACAAAACAGAATTTTTTTTGCTTGGTGTAATTTTTTGTTTTGATATGTAAACCGGCTACTGGAAATTGAAAATTTGGTTCATGAGACAAAGCAAGAACATACACACGTTGGATGTCATGAGAATAGTGTTGTACGCACATATTTGATACCCCAATTGAAGACTTTCAAATTTGGTTGAAAGCAATGATACCTTCACATCAGCATAGATGTAAATGGTAGATGAATGTCACTCAATCACGCAGCCTATTCACAGTTTAGAGGGTTTCATTGGATGTCAATATTAAGAGATCATCTGAATCAAGCAGCCAGCCTTTCAAAAAAAAGTTTTGAGCTGAACGATGAAAATCTGTACAGCCTGTTCGAAAAGATTGAAAGATTTTGGTGCTTCTTTCCAATATTTGCTTAATTCATGATGACCTGCCTAACATGGATACATTATACAAGTCATTCATTTACCTGGTCCTGGTGTGTGATGAAGATTTGAAGGGAAAGTTGATGGATTCATTCCTTGTGGTGACATGTGCGACATTGGGAAGTTCATTGTTGGTGGACGGGGATATTCTCCTGGGCCTTGCGGCATTCTTGGAACAAGAACCGGTGGGAGAACTAAAAGGAAAATGAAACAAATATATTATAAAATTTTGTTGTGTTGAGTTGGAACTCTAAAGTCCTCTTTTAGAACCTCAAAAGCTCGAATTCTGATATCTAACCAATCAAATAAAATCTTAATCGGAGAATTTGATTTTCAAAATGCAGTGTATACACTACAGGTGCATTAGAAAAGTCAATCATACAAATCAAGAAACTTCTTCGTCTAATAGACAACAAATTATATTGTGAATGAAGTATGTCACATTCCCAACACAAGTACACTGCAAAAAAAAAGATATTTTGCTGAAAAAATAGGAAATACTTGCTTTCGTTTGAATTGTGTGATTTGCATCAAGTTGCATTTTACTACATTACTTTGTATCACAATTTAAACTAATTTATATACCCAACATCAAAAAAATTTTCAAGTGAAAAACAAAATTAACTTGTTTTTTATTTAAAAACAGTTTATGAATAAAAGAAGTTTAATTTTAATTCAATTATTTTACAGATGCTAGACAAAAGAAGCAAAAAAATTAAATCAAGTATGAGACACAAGACCGAAATGCTAAAAGAAATAAGACATAATTCTGAGGTGCGCGTGATGTAGATATTTCACGAGAATAGGAACCGATTTAAACACAAAAAGAATAAAAGTAAATGACAAGGAACTGATTGTTTTTGATACACAATATAAATGTCAAAATCTGTTTCGATATCAAGGAAAATGGTGAGGATATGACGACATCATGATGAATACAACAAACAAAACACTACAATATCAACAAGAAAACGCCGAGCGATTTTTTTATGAAAACAATTTTTCTTGTGACAAATTTACCATGAATGATCTACAAATATGCCAACAGCAAATACTAAAACATGACAAGTCTGAGTTTGTTGGTTAAAACATAATCATGTACATCAGTTTATTGAATAGTGTCTTCGTTTACAGATGTTTCCTAATTGACGTTGTTGCTAGAATAAGTTTGCAACTTTGCAAAGTTACAAATTCTATCAAAACTGGCTTTCATCAAACTTTTTCTTTCATTCCCTATTTGTTTGAGCAATAAGTGTTGTAAGAAATGAATACTGTAATCGTTGCATGTGATGGATAAAGAGCAGCATGAAAACCTGCTACATTAGCGAATAACTGCGATATTACAAAAGAGAATTTCGAAAGATTTGTGGAATAAAAAAATATTCAAAACCTGTGTGAAATTGAACTAGACTAATACAACACTATACCTACAAAATTTGGAAAATGGATGATTAAAAACGAAGAGAAAAATATTTTTTGTTTTGAGGAAAACGTGTTCATATAAGTCAAAAAAATTTGAGCAATCATCAGAAGTGGAACGTGACTGCACGCAAGCTGGACACTCGGAATCGGCATGATTGAAAAGATGTCCATTTCGAGTTTGCGAGTCAATGTGTAACCTTTTAAGTTTTATTACATAATTTTCTGCTTTTGATTGCAATAAAATTTAAATAGATGAAGCTATCTGCTCATTACTTAATTACCGTTTTAGTATAGCTGATACAATTGTGTGCTTTTAAGTTTTTTATTGATTGAGTTGCAAAAATCAGATAATAAATTCAATATTTGAAGTAAACAAGTCAAAGAATAAAAAATTTGAATCAACTTACCTGGTGTTTCAACTCTCCGATAGTGATAGGGATTAATGCAAACATCTTTTTTATTTAAACTAAAAGCAAACTCACAGCAATCCAAATGTTTCAACTCGTGATGTGATTGCAAATCAGGCCATCGCCATACGCGGCAGTAAATTACATGAGGCAATCCTTTACGATGTGAAACTTGTAAACGACCATCCAAACTTCTTGGTATTGTCACACAGTTTGATTGCATTGTTGGATTTGATAACGCATTTTCTAGTTCTTCTAATGCACCTTTTTTCTTTTTTAATTTTTTCACTAATGAGTCGATTGCTTTTTCGGCCCATTTTTCTTCTTCGTCGCCTTGTTTCCAACCAAGCAATCGTTTTACAGCCGGCGATGTAAACGAAACAAGGGCAGAAAAGCCCGCCATCTTTCCTTGTTCAAACTTTGACAAGTCAATATTCTCTAAACTTGTAGTAAATGAACAGTAATTCCTTCACAACTGACGAATAGCGACAGGTTAAACAGAATAAAGTGATGAAACTGCGCTGACAGCTTGTTGTATGAGAATTCGAAATAAATTCAACAAACAAGAATATATCCTTTGTTGTTAAAAGAAATCAAAAGCTACGATATTGATAGCCGAATAAGAACCATTCTTTTACATCATCCAGAAATCACTTCTTCCATTATGTTCTTCAACATAAAATTTGCCGCGCCAAAAGTTACTCAAATGTCTCTGTTCTTGTTGGATATTCACCAGCAAGCTTGTTTGTAGCACCTTTGAAGCACAGTTTTGCCACCAAGAGGATACAAAACAAAGCTATTGGTACATGTAGGTGTTAAAATCGACAAGTATGATCAATCAAGTAATTGATACGAAGAATAGTATAAGATTTATGGGTAATACAGCTTTGAAAATATCTTGTGTGTTTGCGAGAGTATGTGCAGTCCAGCAGCAAGAGCAGACGGAGCCACGAAGCCAGACAGGCGTCACACTTGTCAATCATCACAGTTCATGAACAATAGAATTCATTCTGATTGGTTGGTCATTCACGACAAATTGATGGTGTTTACAACAAAAGATAACATCGTTTTTCATTTGATCCTGTTTTGATCATGTTCCCGAGAGACTTTAGATTTTAATTGCTATTTTTCTAGCTCTTTTATGATCATTTTCATCATAAAGTCATTAAAATAAATCGTAAAAGGGCAAGCTATCGGTAACACGTCATTAACGTCTGCAAGTTCACACAGCTCATTAGGACTCCTTTGCCAATTTCGAGTGTAGAAAACTGGTGTTGTTCAAATCTATTTCAATTCTCAGACTATTTTGATTGTCTTTCTCAAAATGTATCTGTTTGCTTAGAATAAAACCTATCTCATTTGTTCTAAAGATGTCTGGAAGTGAGCTGTCACGCAATTTACCGTGCTGAAAGTATTTCACGCTATGTTTTCTTAAATTGAAATATCTTATTAAAACATCATGACTCTCGACATGAACAAGTTGGGACATCTGTGTTTGAAATCTTTGAACCACGACTGGCCTGGATTTAATAATGATAGATTTTTCACACTTTAGTGATTCTAATGACTGACTTGCAGCCTTGCAGGCCACAGAATATGTTTCATTCAAAGCATCTTAAATTCCGCTGGTGGCCCTAGTGGGCCCTGGTGCAGAAACAAAACTGTACGTAAGTACATAATTTGATTCTTTACGCTTTGGGAAACATAGATTGTAAATCAAGCATGAGGGTCAGGGTAAGCTGAAATGAGGATAACATTTCAATAATTGTAAAACTGTAATTCAATCTGAGTATTAAATGCGTTTTCATTATTTTGTGAGGACAAGGAAAACGACAAAATTAGCTCTTTTGAGGAGTCCTACCCTACAGGTCCACTGCAGTGAAGTTCGAATGAAAGTTATGATAAAGTCATGGATAGAACGCGTGATGAAACTGCACTAAATGTATCCTGGAAAATTGATGAGACATTTTTATCGTGATATCGTGCCATTTCTTGACCCCTACAACCTAGGACGACTGTTCCTTGAACACGAACATACTGAAATTACTGATGATACTCTTCCACAAACATTTTAAAGACCACACCCACATAAAGCAGGTCAAAGGGACTACCACAGTGTAGGAGACAAATGCCCTTGGTGATACATATACATAACCTTCCAATTTCGGAGGGCATATCAAGATAGGCAGTGCCCAAGGAGATATAACCCCCCTACTATCAGTTTCAACATGCATCAATAAATCTTTATTGATCCAGTTTCTTTTTGGCGGTGATTACTACCAATGCCAACGAAAATTCAGCCAGCGCGTAGACTCGGACAACTTTTTAGTAAGAATAAAAAATTGTTACATCTTTCGTCTGCACACAAGCTACGGAAATTTGGAGCTTTTAGAAACCAGTATCAATTGGGACCAGACAATACTACTACGTTTAATTGAGCAAACATAAACGAGAGGTGAATTTTACCATTCAGAAATATAATACATTTCAGACCAATCACTAAACAGAAGATGGACTTTATTTATAGATTTTGTTTCATAACCAAATGAAATATTTATAATCGTTTCCTATTCATTCTTTACGTGATTAATACGTTAAGAATAATAAAGAAGTATCAATCTTGCAATTAAAACTGTATGTAGACAATAAGATAACAGAATCAACTTAAATAGCATACATGTCTTTTTATTCTCTTAGTCTGTGGAATGGCCATAGGATTTAGAGCAGTCCTTTCATTTACAAGCCATGATTAAGACATCTCCTGAAATGGGATCCTCCTGAAATCATATCGCTTGCTGCAAAATCTCCTTCGCAGTTCAAGTAAAAGATAACCTGCATCGAATCCCTCTGATGGTGAGAAATTTTCTTTGTATAGACCCCAAACCAAACTATCTTAACAAATCTTCACCTGACCACCTGACGGTATGCAATTCGATTTATGCGTATGAATTAGCTTTGTGTTTTGGTATAAATTCGAATCCATCGGGAACAGGTCCAAGCAGCATTTCACTAGAAAAATAGAAAGAAACAATAGGTCAATGACTGTGTGACTGAACAGAAATTTTGCGAAAACAACTTTGAAGCTACCACGTTCTATCAAATTTGCTGTGTTAAACTGGATTGATAGTAGCATAGCATACACATTGCAAATTGTAACGCTGCTCGACATTGTTTAGTTATATGATCTGCATGATCATTGTATATCTTCCCAAGCTCCCTGTTCCCAGGGAAAACCCCCGTTGATCCCAGTCTCTGTGAGCTCTTTCCCGTCTTTATACAATACCCCCATCATAGAGCCTGCTTCACAGCGTAAAAGTGCTTTACTGATTGAGTAAAAATAAAGATGAATGTAATTTGATCAATGTTTGTAATATACTACTCAATTGATGTGCTTTATTAGCTTATTTATAACTTCCTGAAATAGCAAATAATTGTCCTTTAATAGAGTCATAGAAAGAACGATTCGATGAAAAGGTGTTTTTCGAAAGCATAACAAAAGCGAAGGATAGGGCTGCGATACTGCGATAAACAAGTAATAAAGCCCCCGTCAATTTTATACTACTATTAATTTTATGCAATTTAGAGAGTTTATGAAGAGGTGAATGCAATATTATGAAATCAGGGGGCAAGTCTCACAATCTTAAAGCTCGCTAAAATGCTGATCAGATGTCTGCAAAATCCATTTGTTGATGGGAATATGAAATGAAGCTTCTCATGTGGTTTAACATTCAATATTCAATAATAGAGATTGAACATTTGAATGTGGTTTACCCAACAAAAAAGGTATAAGCTAGCAATGAGTCTGATGTTATTTGAGGTGCCATTCTTGAGAAGACATTTGAATAAAGAAGAAAATCATAATTTCAGTTAGAAAAACTTAGCTTGGGGTTAAATTTAAAAACAATTAACATATTCTAGACTTGGAACACAACAAGCTAGTTCTATTGTTAATCTTCAAAGCAGTCTATCATGCTTAATTGCACCCTAGACGATTAAGAATTCGATTCAGTCTCAAGACAATGTAACGGTTAATAGCTTCAATCGTCGGAGCAGAAAAAATTAATCACCGACATTAAGAATTAGTAATCGTTAATTAGGCGACATGACGTTGGTAATCTTCAAATTTCAAAAGATGAAAGCACTTAGGCCCAGGTGTATTCTATAGGCCAATCCAAATGTGTTTATGAAGCTACATTTGAGTAAATTACTTGAAAAGTTCTAATCTTTTTTATTTGTCACGCAGTCTAACTGAAACTGTTCTTCCTACCTTATTTTCACCCAGTCGTTACTATTCGTACTGGCAAACATCGTTTCCAAATCATCTCTTCCACGATAATACGGTGGACGATCGTTGATACCTTGAGGCAATACCTCAAGTAATCCAACTGGAATATACCTATGTGTTCAAATCGTAGAGATGGAAATTACAAAAGAAAATACCGTATTCAAATCCTCAATTTAAAAGATTCGACAATGAAGTGGTCTCAGATCTTTCTCCTTCAAAAGCTTCTGGTCCTACACAGAGATGTCATGTGAAATTATGATAAAATGACATTTGCGCAGTGGAGCATAGTTTTTCCCAAAGTATCTGATTAGCAAATAGCAGGACCGGGTTACTCTAGCCTAGCTCCACTTGCCCACATTTCGTTGCTCCATATCTGTCCCACGGCAAAGCGTAAGTCGCCGGTGCATGTGTGCGAGTGGGGACAAGTAGCACTGGTGTAGAGTTAGCACATTGGCCAAAAAGCTTCAGATTTAGAGCCATTCGATTTTTTTGCGTCAGTTTTGATGTATTCTATTGAAAATGCAAGCACTAGAAAGATGATCACGTCCTATAACCACTAAGAACGGGTCTTTTGATTATAATCTTGATTTTCTCAAATCATCGATTAATCTATCCAACAACACAAACCCAAAAGTTGGAATTTAACATAGCCGTCCCACGATAAGGCACTTGGTTAGGCTCATTTGAAGCTTGAGGCTTCAAAGCCCTCGAGAAGTTGGCCCCACTCTCGCAAATAGGTCAGACATATACTGCAACTTTTCCCCTGTAAGTGTGCAACGCTTTTTCTTTATCAAAATGCTATCAAATTCCTTATAACCAATTCAAGTCAGACACACCGATGACGCGTAGTAAACGCACTGGCCGATGACTGGTAAAATAGCCTGCTCGTAGACTATTCTCGGAATGAGACTTGCTGAAATTGTAGCATGGGTCTGAATACAGGCTACGATAAAACAGTGCTGGTAATTTGATGTCTGCACCAGTTTTTGAACGACCCCGGGGCGATTAAACGTATCCAACTTATAAAATCACGTCAAAGTTTAAACCTAAATCCAGCGTTATCAGGATTAACGTAGAATTGAGGTTACGATGTTCCAAATCTCAAAGCAATTCACTTCAGGTGAATTATCTATAATTGTGGCATAGACAAAATATGATATTAATTCAATCTAATCTCGACTTAGCGAATAGTAAAGAGGATTAAATAGCCAACCTGTGTAGAAATGATAGCCATTCCAATAAAAAACGTCTCGTACTCTCAACACCCTGTCAACGTGACAAAAAGACAATTAGAAAACCAAGTAGTGAAGTTGATATCAACAGAATAAACAGTTTCTTGGGTCAAGTACTTAGGGGGGTTGGGGCTATCAGTCTCAAGCTCATTCCTCTAAGAAATCAATAATACTGTAGCAGCTGGAACGAAAATTTGATGTAAACAGTCTTACCATTATGTCATTTTATAAAGGATTAGTTTTGATAAATGAATTAACAACTATTTCACATGGAATTGTATCAAATAAGTGTAGGAACGATTACAAGATAACTCTTCAGGCTGCGGGTTATTTTAAAAATGTTTTAACGCATGTCCGGATGAGATTACGTTGACACAGCATATGTCAGAGTAATGAGAATATGCTTCGAAATTTCATAAAAAACTCCTGCAGTTCTGTCACGATGTCACGGCTTTAGATCATCGAAAACTAGCCTGCAAAAATAATAAAACGTTTCATAAAGAAAATAGCCTATGCAAGTTCCTACTTTTCTTAACAAACGTTTTATTCTGCACTACGGCAACAGTATGCACCAAATGCTATTTCTAATAGTCCGATTTTATGAAGCATTCTACTCTGTCATAATGTTGTCCAGCGTGAAAAATGAATCACAAAGCTTAATTTGAATATGCTTAACCTTTTTGAGGTATGAAATGGTGGCAAGAGTGACGCCATGGTGGATTTTTAGTTTTTGGAAAATTGATTGGAAACGAAAGCATGATCTACGGAATCTGTTAGACTTAGCCTGCACGTAGACCATGTCGAAAATCTTATATCTCATTGGGACAGTGTATGAGGGATCACTAATAATTACCTTGTCATCTGAGCCCCAATGTTGTAGCCCGCAATCAACGTATTCTTTGAGAATATCAAATCGTTCACTGGATGATATATCCCAATGTCTAATCAAAGGAAATAAAGAGGCAATATAGAAATTCTTACGAAATGAGATGCTCTATATGTAGCTCTAGTCCATGCTCTATAGCGCGATGCGCGTGCCATTTTTGCCCGCAAGCTTGTATCAACAGAGCCTGTATCATTGCTTAATTTGTTGGAAACAATCAGAACGAACAGTAATAAAGATGACACGATTTCGAAATTGGATTAATCCCGTTCAATGCTTTCAACAGACCAATAATTAGCAAAGTAAAATGGAGTAGTCTTTTATGCCGGTTTTGAAGGAACAACGAAGAGCCGCTCAAATCAATTTAGCCCAAACTACAAGTCTGCTCTGAGTGTGGAGCTCCAATATTCGCTCTCTCTCTCTCTCTACCTGCGAATATCATGCATGCATCTTTAAGTTGTAGGCATATTACCTTTGCTCTTTGATTTCAGTAAAAATCCAAGGTTTTATCAGAGCACCCCTACAAATGAGAAATGCAAAGAAGCATTAGAGAATACCACACAGTTTTGACTCTAGTTTCAAGGATAAAGCATTGCCATCTCGAGACATATCTATTTCAAATACTTGGTTCCATATATCACATTTGGTTTCTATGCTAGCCATATGGTCCCCTCCCCTTACGGTCTCAACTTGTTTTCTTCTTAAACTTGTCGGAGAAAGCCAAGGTTTCTCTCGAGCCCGTTTAAATATAAGTCCGATTCTTTTTCATCGGTTTGCTCTTGTGCGTTATACCTGGCAATCATAAGACCAGAGACACCAGTGGCTTCACGCCTTAGGTTTGCATCTTCATAAGACAATACATCACCGTTCCCTAAAATTAATTGGACAAAATTCAAATAGAGATTCAAGTCTGGATGGTCCTGTTGCTGAATACAGAGACAAATGGAGCTGGTCTAACGGTTCTCAAGGCGCCATTTGAACGTAACCTTAGAAAACAAAACCAGAGCAATCTTGTCTAACCAAGCATAAACAAGAGATTAAAGTAACAAAAAACAAGCAAACATACTATAGAATTAGGCAAGGTCTTTCAAGCAACATTAAGATAACCATTAAGATAACCGAAAATAAACAAGACAATCATTGAATAGTAAAAACAATTGTTTGTATGTTTGTGAAATAAACAAATTTAACGATCTGATTATATTATTATTCGTTTGGTGGACATTCAAAAGTAGGATTAATAACAACTTAAGTACGATTGTAGGCCACACCCTAAGGTCCCAAATAAGAATGAGGACGGACGTTGATCAATTAAAAACAAGCAAGGGAATGATTAATGATTCACTATTGATGAAGTATATGATAGCTTCTACGAAAGAAAAAGTAGTCATTTCAATTTTAACGAAACAATGGTATTAGAACAAGGGTAAATCCCAGTGGAAAAGAGTGGCATTCCTGTAATTGAACGTATGAAGGCTTTCCTATTAAAACATTGATACTTCCTTCTTCGAAATATGCATTTTCAAGTCGTTTTTCCCACCAATTATACAATATAGTATAACAAAATTAATTGTTTGAATAAATCCTTTTCGGCAAACAGCTTCAGCAAAAAAAACATCAGAAATCGATAAGTGACGATCGTAGGCGTTGGGAGACCTTGCAAACTGCGATAATGATAAAACGTGGTCTATTATAGCGCACATTTCTCCTATCTATAGTTTAGAAACAGTAAAATGCGATTGAAATTTCACGTTGCGTACACATGAATTGTTTTAAATGCAACAATAAATAAAGCTGTTTCATTTTTACAATGTTGTGATTGTTGACTATGTACTTTAGTAGGGCAAAACTTAAAAATCGGTTAAGAATCCTGATGGCGTAGATCTGTACTACTTTACCGTTGTACTTTTTATGTTTTACCATCCTACCTAAACAATACATGTAAAATATCACACAGCGTGAAACTCGCGGTAGCGTAGTTATGTTTCATTTTCGACTCTCTTTATATTATTTACTTATTTCTTTTTAAGCGGTTGTTTAAATCAAAAGTTTGCGCTTCCGATTCACTCCAACGAGTGGACGAGATGATGATAAGTCCCATGAAACTTTCGTGAATGGAAAAGTGAATTGAGAATACGTTCGTATTTCTATCTGTTATTAACCAAAAGTGATCAAAATGCGCAGGACTTTCCTACGTATTTTATTAGTATAGCTCAGGGGTATGGCATATTCGTACTCCTCCAAACAAATGACGCCGTAGAGATAATCTTGCGACGTCTTTTGTCTGCAGGAGCATAATCGCAAATTGCGTAAAGCAGTTCAAAAAAATCGTGAACGGTAAGAGTATCAACAGTGACATTGATAAGGTGAAAATCGAAACCTAAAAATCTCGTGAGCATTACACCGGGCTATTATAACTGCGATAATTGTCCTACATTCAAAAACGGCAACCGATCGATAGCAGTACACCCGCACTGGGTGGTTCTTCTAATAAATTTAGCAATACATTATTGGGGGGTTGGTGTTACCATAAATAACCTGTAGCCTTACCGAATAGAGGCATGGGCTTAGCAGCTTCAGCACATTGATTAATGTAATCCCAGTCTGCCAAGCGTGTATATCTTTGCTCACGTGATCGACCATGTAACTGAAAGTTTATAAGACAGTGAGAAAATCACTGAATGACACCAAAGGGTTTGAGGTCAATCAGCTTCATTTGGATAAAGCGACTATTATTTGGTACAGGCAGATTGGAACGAGGAGACAGTCAAGTTAACTAATATAATATACTTAACAAAGTATGAACATCTGTACGACGTAATAGTTCCTTACACTAGCATAACATAATGCAAATATTCATATTCTTGAGCAGATTGGGGACATTTTGAATGTAATTGACATTAGGTATAGGGGTATATGCCCCTGTATTTCACCCTTATAGCTTTGTAGTATTGTAGTATTCAGTGATATTCTTTCGTGTGAAAAAATTTCGTTTCTACCCCAACTCAAAATTTGGGACATCAGTGTTCCATGTTTGAGCTGAATTTTTTGGTATAGAGGAAACGTGCTATGCAAAACTCATCGAAACGTGTACCGTTAGAAAAATGCTTCCAATCGAAATCCGTCATTATTCTTTAGCCAATGTATACACTTTCATCGTGACTATATTGTAGACTACAATTCAATGAGTTGGAAAAAAATCCGAAATCAAACCACTGCATTTACGTTGATACGTGATAGGCGAAAGAACGTCACGTGTTTCTAAGCCAACCGTTTGATCCGATCAGTAAATCAAAATAAAATTGAGTCAATCTTGATTAAAATAAAATTAATTGGATTACACCCACAGTGCAATTTCAATTGAATCTTAATCGGTACGATAAGAACTCGAAGACTCATACAATATTGAAGATGAAACTCAAGACCACGTTGTTTCGTTTTGTTTCCAAGTCACAGACAACTGTAGTTTAATACTACAAATATCTCGTTTTATGGGGTGCGCAACATTGTAATCATTCCCGTGAGCAAATTTACGTTCCAGTTATTCAAAACTTGAATGAAAAGATGCTGTTTCCAACAAGAATGTTGAAGAATAAAGCAGTGGAATACAAAACGCTCCATTGCAATCATCGCAAAATTTCATCGAGATATACTTGAGTTTCAAGCCGTAAAAGTTTACTCCATTGTGACACATCATAGCTAAGCATCATTTTTCAAATCCACGATTCTTCTTAATAATTCTAAACCTCTAATACCTCAATTAACACCAATATCTTTCCAATCAATTATAGTTTCAAATATTTTAGAAAGTAGAATTTCCGCAAACATAAGCACCTCTTTTATCAGCTAAGGAATAGATCATATCACACAAGGTATAAAATAAAATTAAGATAAGTATATGATGTTCCACTCACAGTGACAAGCGATGCTCCCCATGATCTAATGTCAGGGATGATCTTGTGTGCAGTGGATGTTTTCTCATAGATTCCTGTTCTCATTTTCACAGTTATTGGTACGTCAGATACCTGAAATACGATCGCATGATATCAGCTGTACTACATTGTGTGTTTACAAATGAAAATTCACAATAAGAGATAAGACAACATTCATTTTACAAATAGGATTCCTTTTCCCACAAACCCATGAAATTAGAGGCACGGAAATAAGTTGTACCGTTTCAAATTCCAATACGTGAAAAGAGGAACTCTATTTCTCATCTTGTTTGGACGGCACGATTATTGTCGAGTGTAGCACAAGAAAAGCCCTATTCTTCTCCTAGTCTCAACTACAAATATCCATCACAGCTACAATTTTAGAGAGATGGTAAGACATGATTAAATGTGAGACAAACACTAATTGTGTTCATGTTGTAGATGCACAACCAGGGATGTTAAAGTTACTTTTTCAAAGTAACTAGTTACCGTTACCGTTAGTTTTGCAAAATAGTAACTAGTTACTTCCAAAAGTTACTTTCAGAAATAAGTAACGGTTACAAGTTACAAGTTACTTCATACTTGATAGTAACTAGTTACAGTTACTTTTGTCGTTACATTTTTGATGTAAAATTCATAAGGAGAATAATAGAATGTTGATTTTTGACTCACGGTTACGGTAGCGGTTGCAGCACAACTTTGAAGAAGAAGCACTTAACATGTAAGCAGTGAGACAGAAATTGAAACAACTGTACTCATTTGAAAACAATTACAGCTATTTAAAATCATTGAAAAGTTTTTATCAGTTGATTTTTCTTTTTACTGCGATTAAAATTGGTTCTTTCCTAAACAGTGATTCGACTAACAAGCAGAATAAGAAAGAATCCATTTACCGCAGAAATGAGCCAATAATTGAAATACGTTAATTAATTTTATGGAGAAAAGTTCTCAAAATGATTGGTTTGACCATTGGCGTACCACGTGATCAGTCAAGGTCAATTTTATTTACTGATGCCAGTGTTTATAAGAGAAAGTTAGTAAAACAGTGTCTTCTCTAGTTTCTAATTGCATAACAGTATTGAATAGTCTATCACTATCAGTTCCCTATAAAAAATGTCAGATGCATTTCCTTGCTCTCCGTTGGAGAAGAAACGAGCCTGTTCCTTACATAGACAAACACAATTTATTTAAATATGTATTACTGTTTATTAGGCCTACATCTGTTTA
Organism: Haliclystus inabai; assembly: GCA_025505365.1. Lineage (NCBI taxonomy): Eukaryota > Metazoa > Cnidaria > Staurozoa > Stauromedusae > Haliclystidae > Haliclystus > Haliclystus inabai. Next base: position 25,536 of record JANVCG010077667.1, read on the forward strand.
ACCTATAGAGTGAATGTAATTCATGCATTACCTCAACCATTCCTCTGACTATTTGCTCAAATTTGCTTTTCCTTCCCATCAAGGCACATCCACCACCCTACATGAGAAGATATCACACACATGGTATCATACAATATATTTGTAGCCATATTATTGAGTCATATCATTGCCAAATACATAAAACTAAGCTGTTTTACAAGATCTTACATAGTTTACTGATAGGCCTAAAGGGGCACATTACAAGTTAGGCCTACTAGTTACATTTTGTGAAAGAGTCAAATATTCTGGTGTTTCTCGACAAACAAAATGCATTGACCATGTCTTACAGGTGACAGTGGAAAAAACCTCTGATGGAGTAGTCATGGTCCATACAGAACAAAGTGTTTATGATAGAAATTGCGTCATGGTCAATTCAATTTTATAAATATCCACTATCATTAGGCCTACTGTATTATCATTTACAGTAACAAAGCTTTTGAATCTCATATAAATCACAACACTCGAACTGTTAATAGTCATATTTCTTTAGAAAACTCATTTCAAGCTACTATGTAGGCAGGAGTTGAATGATCAGGCCCAAGATACATTAATGATAATGACAAATTTTACATACAACAATTGTCATCCCGCTAACATCGATCACAGTCAAACTTCACAGCCGACAGTGTGACAGAGATACTCAAATACGCAAGATACACAAGCCAATATGTACTGTATAATTATAAGGAAACAAGTCATTTCAGGTAGATGCTTTGAAAATCATATTTAGAATTACTTACACGTTTATACACCAAATCAATGGGACATCCAATGTTGATATCAATGAAATCCGTTTCAGTTGTTTTAGACAATAGTTCAGCACATCTAGTCATTGTGTCTGGAAAGCTACCACATATCTATAACAAATAATCAATGTACAAATACATTGCTTACTACATGAAGGCAATACAGTTCGAGTTTGCTTAAGACAATTGATTAATTATTCTAAATTTGAATCAGTGAAACTGAATGTTCACTTTCTTTGGCATAATGGAATGGAAGAAGGCGTACCTGAATACCAAATAGGTCTTCACTTGAATGCCTCTTGACAAGGGCCCACTCTGAAGACTGAGCCTTGAAAAAATTGAAAGTTGACAGTGAATAAATGTTAGGAATAAACACAAATGGAAGTTTGTGTGTGATATTGGTCTGTTTATTTGTATTCTTTTCAGCATTCATCACTCAATGAAATAATGCAGCTAGACTTATCAAAATGATGATTAGAGTCCAAACAAGAAGCTGTGTTAAAAAGTATTTGCTGTTTTATCCATATTAGTAGCTCTCAGGGAGAGTAGCAATTTCTTTTGTTTTGCATATTCCTGTTGCCTTGGTGCATCGACAGATTACCAACTTCACATATTCAGCGACATATAAAGCCAAATTTGCATGACAGTGAAACCTAAAATTACACATCAAGGTTGAAAAAAGACATAAGCTTATCTCATCAATGTGCTAAGTCTTGGATTTTACAAATGGTAGCCAATAATAACAACAATAAACTTTTTTTAAACAGCACATTTTAGCACATTATTTGATGTAAGGTACAGGTATAAAATGCAATCAATAAGCCATGACTTATCAAATTTTGATGTTGAGATAGTTTACATGATTTGGCATTTTATGAATTTCAAACATTGCTTTTTTTCAGTTTTATAAAAATGTTCAAACGAAATTGATTGCCTGGTCTATAAAATGTTGGCTATTTGGGAGTTGAAACCAACCATCAACATTTAAAGTAATTCGATTTGCTCAAAATTGTTTGTTTGAGAAATGATTTCTGTTCGTAGTTTCTTTTTCACTTTTTTTTTCATTTTAATTGTTAATGTATCATTTGATGACCTGAAAATGACAAAATGAATTTTGTCAATTTGTCAAAACATAGTCCAATACCACCACTACATGTAGTAGTTTATTGTCGATTTGTCGCTGAGACTTGTTTATCGAAGAAACTCTTACTTGATAATCACAATGCAACTCATGGAATGGACCAAAAATTTCTTCAAGGGATTAAAATCCAGGTTTAGTTGGAGATAATCTAAAAATTGATTAACCTTTTCTATTATCTGATTTATTCCTAGTTACTGAGGGGTCATACTGATATAGGTGATATTTCTAGCTGTGGTGAATCAGCATAAATGGTACATTACTTATGGTCAACTTTTAAACACGTATGTACATACCTGCAGGAGATTAACAGACATTGCCATTTCACTGCAAGTTACATCTGCACCTAGAGTCTTGCAGATCCGACGGAATGGCAGATTACCAACCTAAGATCAAGACGGCTTGTGTTACTTACATGGCACAATGAATTTTGTAGTGTAACAAATAGTAGAGGAAAGTAGGAGAAACATATGAGATTGGCTATTTCATATGTAACCTTTCTATATCAAAGTTTGTATGCAAGGAAAGAGATAAAAAAATTATTTATTGCTATTTTACCATGAACTTCAAGATAACAAGGAATTAAAAAAAATACGATACTGTTTGCTTTTTTAATGTCACATGGTCAATATGAGGTGGACTGGACTCTTTATAGATTCAATTTTTCAATTACTGCAAAGATATCAGAAAATAAGTTTCGGTAATTTACATCCAAAATTGTATTGTTATAGTTGAGAGATGTCAAAGATAAAAAGATTCGTATTTGATATGAATAAAAAGAATGCTATAATTCCATGATATTAATACTCACAGTTGTCAAAGGCGCCAAATACAATTTATCAGAGAAATCTATCTAAACAGGAGAAAATAATGAATATCATATACCGTAAGTTAGACATTAGTGCACCATTCAAGTAACATTGGAGCATTTAAAAAAGACTAAAAGAGTCTTTGAATTATTTTGGTGCTAACACAGCTGGAGTGATGACGCTATACACAGGAAGTGACATTGTTATCAATCGGACAGACAAAGGATTATACATCATTTCATGAAATCAAGTTTGACTAAACTAACTCAAGATTTCAAAGATTTTTCAAAAAGGGTTGCAGGTCACTTCAGACTCTCTAACAGAGAACCTTGAATAGAAATTACAGTAACAAGTAACTGTCATTTTGCATAATCTAATTATTTTGGCTTCATTAGACATCAAATATTTAGGAAGTAGTATCATTTGTATGGCTAAAGCCTATTCTACATTTTCCTCAAGTTGTGATCGATATTGTTGTTAACCAGGCAAAAAGAAGAAAATGACAAGACAGAATGTTTTACTGTAGTACATGGCAGCCCGCTTATAATTACCAGGAGGCCTAAGTACAATTCATATAAGTGAAATCCATGCTTGAATGGAAACTGGATTTGAAATCCAGTTGGCAATTTACTGAGTGAAGCCCTTGTTAAGATGTTGATAAAAGAAGTTATACTCATCAGATTGAAAATTTTTGGAAATTGTCACGAGTGCTGATTCTGGCACGGAGAGTCACAAATGCTGATACCAATATTCCTAGGGTTTTTTCATCAATTTTTCAGGTTTAGAAAATGGACCTAAGAACTCAATCATTTTGATTAAGTTTCATTTAATGTTTTAGTCAGAAAGATGATTTATTTTCAAAAAAATATTATGCCCCATGGAAGCAGCAAGTAAAATATCGTTTTGGTATAGAATACAGTAAACAGAAATTCATGGGTGTTTAAGGAAAATTACCTCAAGAACCCAATGGCCACAAGCATTTCTCTCTTCAACCCAGTCATTTTAGGAAAAAATGAACTTGGGGGAAAATCCTGGAAAAGCGTAACCATATGCAGTAGTTCACAACAAATTCAAATGCCTACCTTTTTCTTCTCACAAGTATTCATTTTTACACAAGTATCGTCTCTTGTTGAATTTTCTTCTTCCTTAGCATTACTAGCAATACGATTTAAATACTCTTGTGAGCGATCAAATTGAAACTTTTTCTTCCGTAGCTCATTTTGAATATCTTTTGGCAGGATATTTCTTACAAATGGTACATCTGGTACATTATTGACCTTTTCTTCATTTATCATATTTTTACCATTGCTATCAACATGCACTGATGCAAATCGACAACCTATACCATACGGGCATTTGCCAAGTGTCTCATAATTAATACATCTTGGGCCTATATCTGCCCTTTTAGATGCAAGATATGCCACTGAATCATGATTAAATTTACACTTTTCACCAAAACTGCATTCACTCTCTCTAACAATTGATGGGCACAGTCTTTCACTTGGTAATGTTTTTGGAACAGTTCTTGGTCGATTTTTGTTTTGACCTTTTATTTTCTTTTTAGGGATTGGTGATTCATTATCATCTACTTCCCCTTCTATTGTTTCCTCTTTCTTTTTCTCTTCAGCTCTGATAGGCTTCGGGATAATGTATCTAAATCAAAGTTAATGAATAATTCAAAATTTAGTACAAGCATTGAACAGAATGGTCAAAGTGACATACAATTATTTTTCTTGGATATGTTAACGATCCCACGAGCATTTTTCAGAGTGCAATTATTCATTTGTTAGTTTCAATGACTTGAAGGTACTTTCAGATTTAAATAAGAAAAATACGGTTCAAGACATGTCACTACGTGGTTCATTGTCAAGCTTGTGTAAAATGAATTAGACAATGTATATTCTGTGCTAGCAGTTGAGACTCACTGACGGGGATAGATTGTTTCAGCTAACAAACTAGAGTAACATAGTAGTAACTGGTTGAATGGCATTTCATTTGAATATTAAGATTATATAAATTTTTTGTTGATTATTGATATTCAAGTGTTATAGTTTGTTATGCTGAACCTGATGTTTGGCTTATTACTATTTAAAATTGAATGAAATCGAAGAGCCCCTTACATTCGCTACAAAAACCATACAGCAGTGCCATTTTAGAATTTCGTTTTCGTTTAGGCTAGCTTAAATTCCGTTCTTCAATATCAATACAACCTTTTATTTTTAAAAATCCTTAGTGATTTTAGAGATATAATACAATTCTTGATTTTGTATCAATTTCGAAATAATTGAGAGAATAGTAGCTAGCAACTGTCTGATAGAATACAACTTCAAATGGCATGCATCTATCTGAAATTTCTGATTGAGATTTGAGATAGAACGTAATACATGAATACATGCATGTTCATGTAAATGTTTACACAAATGCATACATATATTCATGAACATATGCATGCATAAATACAGTATGAATGTTTATTCTAAAAGACGTTCAGAAACATTACGCACTCCTCTTTGATTGGTGCTTCACCAGGCCACCTCTTTACTACATGCATCGGTTTGGTCTCCAAGCCTGCATTTTCATCTTTGCTTTGCATTCGTTTAATGTCATTGCTGTCATCTTTTGAGGGCATTTGAACATCACTAGAGGATTCCATGGCATAAAGAATACTTTTTCATGCCAAAATAGCAACGTTATGGAAAGTATAACAGCTTATAGCAGCGTAACATGAATATTAAACAAAAATTCGTTCACTCGTGGTTTCATACAATTTGCGGACATATTCAACTGACCTCGTCTCTTTCTTTGACAACAGCAAAAATTCGGACTCCGCTATCCAAAATCCGAAATCTGCATTAGGTTGATACTGTAGTTTTGACCAAGGTGGTTTTGACAGTTTTCACACTGCTAGAGTTTTGCTTGCAGCATTTCTCGAGAGAAGGGAATTATTGTGAAATTTCTAGATTTTCCAAACATGGGCTATGTAGAAGTAGAATTGCACACACTGATTCACTAATTTATGTATGTACATGAATTATCAAAGTATGAATTCATTTACAACAGAGTGGCCAATAATTAAATTGAACAATGTTTCTATAATTCTAAGAAACACGAAGGAGCTGGTTTTGCGTGACAATTACACATCAAATTATCTCATGTTTATTTATGGTTTTGAAATGCTTTCGAATGACCTTTGATTTTCTTTCAGCATTGCAGTTGTTCCACGCTGAAGAGCAAAAAAGTATCAATCATACCACAATTACCACACATGATCCTGACATTAGCGTCAGTGGTGACATGTAAGTAACTGAGAGTGTTATTTTCACTTTTTCCTGGAATCGTAGCGCATGCTTTAATTTGCAAGCACAGCACTTTCGACGTTCTGCCACCGCCTTAATTACTGAATAATTGGGTTTTCCCCATTCTTCGTTGGGGAAGCCCCTCAGGGTGAAAACAGAAAGTGATCAGATGACCATCACATGTTCTGAAAACAAAGTTCAATGAGTCGTAGCACAGACGGGGCTACATTTCAATCAATTATGAAGTAAAACATCACCAAAGTACAGCATCACAACCCCCTTGTAGGTAAGGTGTAAAAATATCTAGACAGGCAAAAACATAAAGCAATTCAACCAAATCTTTTTAAAAGTGAGCTGTTAGAAGGTATATGCGGATTTCTGTGTAAACATGGCTTTGATAACGATATTCTGCATCATTGCAGCCCAGCTGATTGTGGCAAATGCAAAGACAAGCTGTAAGTAAACTGGTCATTTCAATTCCTATTGTCCAAAATTCAATTAAATTCATTAGCTGATCTAGGACATAACGATCCGCTGTGCGGGCTTGCAATTTCTAACCACCTCCCTGTCTTTACAGTCTTACAAACGTAAGCCACGATATGACTTAAATATTTTTGAAAATATGTAAAAGTATCCAGGTTTATGATGTTATTATTGATAATCTCGAAGTTATGCGGTAGATGACTGTGGAGACAGCCAATTGGTTTCTAATGCGGAAATTCTCGAATTTTATCCATGCGATCAGCATGTCCTGCAAACAAGAGACATCCCAGGGATGTCGATACGACGTCATATTATTTTTATCGTATGTGTGCTAAAAATGTTCCTATGCTACAACGAAACTCGCATGCATAATACAACATCGTTGGAAAACGTGCACTGTTTTCGAAGTGGTATGATGATTGTCGTCTCGACATGACATTTTAAATCTTACCTGCCAGAGGCTGCCTCATCTCGATTAGCAAGTAAAACAAAATTCAAAGTGCGTCAAGGGTTTGCTAGTTATTTTCGTCATTTGGTGGAATGTAGCCCTATCACTATAGTGTCTATCAGCAGTCGCCTAGACGATTTTGATTTCCCAAAAATTAATTAACTGCGTTGATCTGTTTTAGACAATAGAACATACTGACTTTAGTTTATATATTGCACTTTTGTTATTACAATTATTATGCTCTTTCTCATTCAAGGCCCAGATGACGAGTATTGTCTGAAAAATAATTTATCAGAAGGACTTTATGCAAACCCTACAGCAGCAGATCATTATATTTCTTGTCAAGATACATTAACTTTCTGTATGCCATGTCAAAGACACCACACATGGGATGACGAGTTGAAAAGGTGTATATTGTCAAATGATGTTGAACGTCATACAAATGGCAAATCACACTGTAAGTGAAATTGAGTACTGATTGAACACTGGCAACTTTTTCTTGTTCATTGCCTGACGTTTAAAATTTTTATTGCTATGACTTCACTTCAAAACTGATAACAAATTACTATCAAACTTGAAAAAATGCGAAATACTTCACAGTCACTACGCGTGACAGAAGTAATTTTGATTTTGTTAGCTCAAGCCTTTCTGTTCCCTTTTATATTTTTTGTATCTGGATGAAATGCCTCTTACATTTTGTGGTTTGGCTGGATTAAGTCATAACTGCTCACTCAAACATGTTGTAGACTCATTATAAACCGTGATGATATAGGGGGTTTTCATGGATGGGTAAGCCTTGTACCCCTGATTGTTTCCACTTTGGAATGTTCAGCCTTTCCTGTGTCTTTTCAAGAGACTAAGTTGGATTTCCTCTACGTTGTACATTGCTCCCTGGTTTCAAGGCTATTCTTTACAACATGGTGTTGATCTGGGCCTTGTGAGAATAATTACAAAGGTTAACAACCATTAACCGGCCTTCTGAAATTAAACGTAGTGCTTTGATCAAGTAAATCATTTCAAGCCGCTAGATTCAAAATTAGAACAAATGATTTTCATCCGCTTCATGAAAAAATTATCTTAATAATGACATTGATTTAGTGTTGTGACAGAAAGACACCTATCTACATATTTACTTCAATCAAAAGGCCTTCCTTTCAAATAGGTCTCCCTAACTAGGATGTGCTCATTCAATAAACTTGGACCTACTTGTGAAAGCAGTTATTTTACTCTTTTTCAAGGTTTTGAATTTCATCATCAAATATCTGTGTCCAAATTTAAGCATTGCTTTTGCCAGACTCAACATTCATTAGTTGTCCAATCTAAGCATGGATTATATAAGTGGTATCATATAATTACAAAATATAACCATACAATGCCATACATTAAATTCAAGTTTCAATGTTTCAATCTAGATTACAGTAAAATCTGTGTATATTGCCCAGCTATGAGATTGATGAATGTTGACCACTATATAGAGGTTGCCTTTATACATGGTAGAATTGCATATACAAGTCAATATTTTTATCAACTTGGAGCGACCATCATAGACAGGTGGTTGCTCTATGGAGTGACCTTTATATACAGGTTTTACGTTATTAGGTAGATATCACTATGGTAATCATTTTTCACTCTTTTTATTGTTATGCTACCTTTGCACTCATTGTGGCATCATTCATGGAGTTCTGCTATTGTTTGTTATGTGATCTTGAATTCATGATCTGCCCTATGCAATTCTGGTAAAAAACAAACAATTTTGTTTCAGGTCCTGAGGATTTCTGTAAAGGCAAGAAGGATGGTGATTACGCAAATCCACCCAAAATGGACCAACATTATTTCATAAAATGCTTCGTTGAACATACCTATTGCTTTGAATGTCAAGGTGATTTAGTATATAACGCAACATTAGATGAGTGTATACATCCAAAGATTGAATCTACGAGTGTCAACTTCAAGACCAGCTCAAATAAAAGTCATTGTAAGTAGGCCTATACTTACTTCATTATTTGATCGCACAAAAACGGCAGTAGCTCACCATATCTCAAAAATTTGATTTGACCTGTAATTTATTAAAATCAAGCCTGTTATAATGGCCACCTGTCTATAATCCTCAC
>JANVCG010077668.1:0-16643 GCA_025505365.1 Haliclystus inabai
TACCAAATGAGGAGAACTAAATTTCAAGGGTAATACATCAATCAATAGTGATAGTATTAGCTTCAATAATAATATCAGTCAGAAAATATTAATGCTGAAAGCTCTACTCTTCCTAATTGGGCCAATTCTAAGCAACCCAATTGTATCCTGTCAACTGCTAATCTCTTTACTTGTCTGTTTTTCTGTTCTTTCATCCCTTGTTTGTGATTCCTTGTAATACATGCACCTATTTATGTACCTTGAAAATTATGTCTTTTTGTAGATCTTCAAACGTCTCCATCTTGGCACTGTCTCATTTGGAAGTGACTCAATGGAAGAGGTAAGTTGATCTTCACTTTTTTAAATCAACTACTATAGTTGCATAATTTTTATCCAATTTGCACCATAGTTTCAATGAACAATTAAAATCATCTGTAAATTAATGTTTTAAACATAGCTATGAATTTCTGTTTTGAGACATAATATCAGAATCAAGGGAGTTCCACATTAATGATAAAGAGTAATTTCCTCCGGTGATTTTTGTCAGCTTAAAACCAATGATGATGCAGATCAAACTCCACATAAGCTATTGTTTTACACATTCTCAAAATGTTTTCCTAAATTTGGGGGAACCTGATTCTCATGCCTGTAAATTGTTGATACTGTAAACATATTACATAAAATATAATATTAGATTCTATTAAGAGTAATGTCAGAAAATAAGTAGTTAATACCTGAAAAATGGCATCCTGGTATTTTTATGTATGAGTTTTCACAGCACATTGTCTGATGCCTTTGTCTTTTCCTCATTCTAATTATCCCACACTCTGTACAATCATGCAGTAGCTTGCAGACAGTTATCTATCATTTAACAAATGTATGGCATTAAATAGATTGTTGAATTGTAGTTCAAATGAAACATTTTAAGTGAAGTTAAACTTATGCCGAAATAGCAGTTGATAGACTTTCAAGGCTCTACTGTGTAGATCAATCGGTTAGTTACACAGCCGGTCAGCGGCAGCAGTGCGGTGAATTTGAGATGCTAAGATGCTTATGGTCACGTGATGCAGTTTGATATGGTAAGTGTGATTATGAATTGCTATAGCTTATCTCAATCATTTGCTTTTAAATCAGGTGTAATTTTCTTTCTAGGTTAGAGCATCGTTGCGTTCTGTGTACAGTGAAACAGATCAAACTGTTGTAAAAACAACTGGATCAAAGGTATGTTACAAGATGTTTCTCTTTTCAAAATTTCATATACTAATGGCTGTCCCTGCTAAGTTACGGTAACAGCTTCAGCCTTCAGGAATATTGACCACTATAGAGAGGTAACCTTTACATACAGTTTACATTCAATAGAAATGAACATTTTACAGTAGTATAAGGTGACCATTAAAGAAAGATGGCTGCTTTATGAAGTGATATTTATGCAAAGGTTTTACTGTAAACCACTGTTCTACATAATTTTGAATTATATTTACCACCACAATGAGCCTTATGTGTGTCGTGTTTTTGGTATATATACATTATGAGATTACCGTTAATGACATTGTACGTCACACTACAGTATGGTGATCATTGAACCATGTTCTTACAGGTGCGTCGTACTGTTGTAACAAGAGTTCACGATGCAGTCAAAGCATTATCAGTCTGTCATAACGTCACACCAGTGCGAGAAGAATTTGCAAGTGATGTAGGAGTTGATAATGATGATGTTGAAATGATGGAAACACATGCTGGTTTAACGATTGATTATCAAGCTGCAAGTCCAGATGAGGTAAAATGGGTTAGAAGTTGTAGGGAGTGAGGATTCACAGTAGTTAAATTTACTTTTATGATGTTATGCAAAAGTTATATTGTCTTAGCAAAAATGAGCATTTTTGATCAATTGGCAGATCTTGGTCCTGTGCCTGGATACATTTATTATTTTCATTTTACGTGTTGAAAATTTTATATGAATTGAATGAATCTCTAAATTTCACTCTATTTTGGGACCTGGAGATTTCATGTCTCCACTACAAATGTAGCTCAAGTAGACTTTTAAGCAGTGTAGCTCAAATGTTTACATTTTCAAGTCTAACAGGGGGGTGCTTTTGGCATCCAATTTTGTGCAAGAACATGATCTTATTCAGCCAACATTTTTAATTCCTGGTTTGCCATATAGTTAAAGATTCTGTTTTCAATTAGAATTCAAGATAAAAGGTTTTGTTGAAATACAAAATCATGATTTAAAAAGATTGTAATGGATATCATTTTAATAAGAATCCTCATTACGTTGGTAACGATTTCAATTCCTCCGTGCTCATTTATTTTATTAGGTTGCGTTGGTTAAATGGACTGAAAGTGTGGGGATGACTTTAATTGAAAGAAATCTAACTACAATGAAAATACAAGTACCTAATAGCACAGCATTGGATTTCACTATATTAAAGATCTTCCCTTTTACATCAGAAACTAAAAGAATGGGGATCATTGTTCAGGTAAAATACCGTTTTTGATCTTTAATTTACTAGATGGCAGGATGATGCTCTAATACATATGCCAGTGTCAGATTGTCTCATTATAATAAATTGCTTCTTTTCAAGGATTCTACGACAGGTGAAATAGTGTTTTACATGAAAGGTGCAGATGTTGTCATGGCAGCACGAGTACAGTACAATGATTGGCTAGATGAAGAGGTAGTAAGCCAGATTAAAATATTATTTTCAATGTTTATGGTGTAGTGATAATTTATTTGACTAAATGCTTATGGTATAATGATAATTTGTTTGGCAATTATTTCAGTTATGTGCTTATCAGTAAGTTGTCGTCGTGACTATTAAAGTTGGTTGATGAATTTGCTTTTTTTTGTACCTGTGTAAGCATTGCCGCTTCAACATGATTTCATATTAATGGTCTACTAGCCTTACCTTCAGCTTGTCATCAATGTTACAGTGTACCGTTGACCTATCCTCAAGACTTGAAATATGTGCCTGTCCTCAACTGTCCACGAAATACCTCAATGACCTATATTAAAAACTGCAAGTGATGTGCTATTTAAATTCATTTTCTTTGTGTTGAGATTAATTTTTATTCAATGAAAGTCTTTTTTACATCCAGTGTGGTAATATGGCACGTGAAGGTCTACGTACACTAGTTGTAGCTAAAAAGAATCTCAGCCAAGAACAGTACAATGATTTTGAGGTTTGTCAATCATCTAACTCTATGTTCCAGCAATTGTTTTCGTCATCTTGCATGTAGGTGTAATCCTACCAAAGCTACCATTACCTATGTTGCTATCTTGGTAAATATGCTTTCCATAGTACCAGCTGACCTCATTCCAAGGTGCATGGGTTTTCATTTGTAAACAATTATAGAACTAGCTCAAGAAACTCCAGAGTAAATTGAATTCCTGTTTTTTAAATCTTGTAAATGATGGATTCGACCTTGTATTAATCTGAATACCTATTCTCACCATCGCATTTTATAAACAGAACAATTTTGCAAAGAGTGGGATAATGTTTATAAGACTATAAGAGAGGCTTGTTGAAGAAGCCGTCTATATAGCACCACTATAACACAACCACTCAAACTACCTTCGCACCGTCAAACTTGTTGCATACTTTGTAAATACATGTTACAAGGACGAGTGTATTCAACACTTGTATATTACCTCTAAATTGTTTGTGTTTGGTAACATCAATGTAATTATATGACATTTATTTGGTTGTGATTGTGTTTGGTAACGCTTTCCTAATGCGAAACAAGCAGTCTGTTGTATGGAGGTTTCATAGTAGACTTTCCCAATTAATAATGAGTTTAATAACTACCAATCAGATAGCAAAGATTTCTTCAAGTTCACCTTCTTTTGATAATTTGATAGTGAAGTTTTTATAATCAATTTTGTGATTATAGCTTTTGCTTTTACAATTTCAGCATCGGTATAACCAAGCAAAGTTAGCAATTGATGATAGAAATTCCAAGGTATTTTACACAAGAGTATTGCTTACCCCTTTTGGGATTGGGGATGAGTATAGCTTACCACTTATCATATATTTAAAGGGGGTATAAGTAGTATTTCTGATCGGCTATTACTACTATTGAAGACAACAAAACACTTTGTTGGTTATTGCTGCTCAGATTTCACTTGAATAACTATGTATTTGAAAAAAAATGTGTTTTCTTTTAATTCTACGTTAACAGCCCTTCCAGATGCTAGCAAATGTGTTCTACTATATCTAATGAAAACCTAATCCTATTTTTATGATTGCTAATATTGATAATGATAATAAGTAACTCATCATCTGAAAACATGTTGGTTTACCTGAACCAGGATCTGGCAAAGCAATTCACCCTCTTCTATTAGAATTTTTAATAAAACGGAAATCTGATAAAAAAATGTCTGAAGCAGATGGAAATTATTTTTGGTATTATTTCCGATTTCCGTAACTTCAGATCCTTGATTGCATGATTGCGAACTTTGTCGTTAGACAATAGCCTAAACTGCTTCTTTTATAGTTTCTGTTATACTCTATCTTTTGTGTCATTGTAGGTTTTGGCTGTTCAAGAAAGTCTGGAATATGATATGGAACTACTATGTCTAACTGGAGTGGAAGATAAACTTCAAGTCGATGTGCGTCCAACACTTGAACTACTTCGAAATGCTGGCATCAAAGTATGAATTCATTTTTCCAAAAGTATAAAAATGCATATGCTATAAACACTAGTCTTGAGCGATCTGTTTATCATGGAAACAAATTGAGTCGTATTCCGATGTTCATTTGTCCAAAATTTCATCATGGTTTTGTATTAGACAATTTTTTTCGAAGAGAGATTACGATTACTCTTATTATTTTGGCTTTTTCTGCTGACGTTGATGGTTATTTTAATTATCATGTTACTTATATTGTTTTTATACATGATCATCTACTTTTAATTATTCATTTCCCGTTTTTATAGATTTGGATGTTAACTGGGGACAAAATGGAAACAGCAATTTGTATTGCTCAAAGTTCACGTCTTGTATCAAGAACGCAAAACATCTATCCATTTAAAAAGGTACTGGAAACCATCACAAAGGTTTTTTCTGCAATCTGCTGTAGTTTCATCGGGCCAGAGAACTTGTGCATGGTTGGGAAGGTTTTTGTATTTTTGCCCGATTCTGTGTGATCTTATTTGATCAGATAATAAAAGCTTTTTCATTTTTATTTCATTTTTACAATTCGGATCATGCAGAGTAATTCATAATTATTTTCGTTGGTGTTCTTATCTAACCATACTCAAAGTTCTATGATTTTTGATGTTCCATTTTGACTTTTGTTATAGGTTTCAGATCGTTCAGAGGCTCACGTTGAGTTGAATTCATTTCGCAGAAAAACTGACAATGCATTAATTATTCAAGGCGAATCCCTTGACGTAAGTCTAGTCACTTCGTTCTCAATATAACGCTAAATTCTTGAAAAAATAGATCGTTAATTTGTATTCCACCATAGCTAGCATTTGAGAACAATTTTGCGTGGCAAGACGAATCTGGATTGCATTGTCTAAAAAAAATTGCTGTGAAAAGAGCTGCAAAATTAATCACTATACCTTCCAAATCAACTCTATTCTGCTTTGAAACCTGTGGAAGTTGATCTGCAATGCCGCGACTGTGGTCAAATAATTTTGATCTTCTAAGTTCAATAAAAAGTAAATTCCAAGTTTGAACTAGCCACTCACAATAGAATATTAATAAAAGCACATTTGATAAGGCGAATCCACCTTCTACCAATCAATTTGTTACATTCTACTGTCTCTATCTTTCCATAGGTGGTATTACGTCATTATGAACACGAATTTATGGAGCTAGCAGTGCAATGTCCATCTGTTGTTGTGTGTCGTTGTTCACCCACTCAAAAAGCGGAAATTGTTCGTCTACTAAAGACACACACTGGAAAGAGAACATGCGCAGTTGGTGATGGTGGAAATGATGTTAGTATGATTCAAATGGCCGACGCTGGCGTTGGTATTGTTGGCAAGGTAAGCAGGGATAGTATCTACACAAAAGTGATGTGATATTTTGTACGATGAAATCAATACACTAATTTCAAAAACATAATTCTGTAATCTGAAAACCTGTTTCAAAATATCTCTTTGGTAGTTGGTTTTATTGGTATCGGTTGATTAGCAGTTTCCTATCAACGATTACCCTATCAGAAGTCTGCTTTAGATTGTCAGTTATTCTATTCATACTCTTATCTAATTAAAGCAATGGAAATTGCTACTGGATGGCTTTAATAGGCATATGTTGTTTGACGGCTAAATAACTTGATATTAAACCAATTAACCTTGGGTTATTTTTGAGGAAAAGCTATTTACTCGTGTCCGCATCCCTGCTTGTTGTCTCTGCAATAGCTTTCAGCCTGTCTATGTTTTCATTGCGTGCTATCATCACTAAGTAGCTCTACAGAGACTAGGATTGCAAAATGTTGGAACAGGTTAGTATTCACAATTTCAGTTAGTAAGCAAGGCTTTTGTCTGGACCACCTACAGCCCCGTAATTAGAGAACTAGCCAAACAAATGTCCAAAATATTTTTGATTGATCAACCGCACTTCCTCGGGATCGTTCAACTTCTACTTATTCACAACTTTTATAGGAGGGGAAACAGGCATCTTTGGCTGCTGATTTCTCTATTACGCAATTCCGTTATTTGGCAAGATTGCTCGTTTGGCATGGTAGAAACAGGTAATACTTGGAAACTTGGAAATAGTTTGCTCAGCTTTTATATTGTCAATTTCGCTATTTTTAATTTGATTTCGACTTTATACAGGGACAGGCTAACGTAATAGATAATACATTTTTGCTCTGATTTTAAAATGTTCGTAGCACTTGAAAAATTGGAAATCTCCAGGGATTGAAGCTCTGTAGCGAAACTTCATATTTTTTTCTATCTAAAAACAGAATTGAGATAGTTGGACCGAAGTTGAAGTTCAAATGCATATCTTTCAGTAATCTGCAATTTCTGTGTTGAGAATGACTTTTTTTAGAAACTGACTTTAATCTGTAGAAAAGCAATAGCTCCGATAAGTTTAAACATTTAAAATGCTGTTTCAATGGGTTTTTTTTGTTTACAGTTATAAAAGATCAGCTGCCCTTAGTCAGTTCATTTTCCATAGAGGTCTTATTATATCGGTTATGCAGGTATGTCGAAAGCTGGACCAACCAAAAATCCAAACTAGCTCCACTAGTCCCTATTTAATTTTGTATCTTCTTCCCCGAGGTTTTGCGCTGAGCGTTAGAATAACACAGGGACATGTGGAACTGGTCGCGAACTGGTCCGTAAACATCAAATCAACTTTTTGTAATTAATGTACTTGAAATTCTAATACTTTTTGCGTTAAAATTAAAGTATTCACCCTAGATATACTCTTTCCCGGCTTTTCAGACGAGTGTACATAGTGTATAAGGAATGAGGCTATAATCTATAATTACAAAATGAGATACTGTCGAAGTTTGACTCCTAATTATTTCTCCGATAACTCATAAAAATATGTTTTGATCAATCAATCTTTTTAAAAACCGAAATGGAAGTCTAACAAAAAATTAATTTTGGTGTTGTAAATCATCATTGTATCATCAATAATCTTCAACGTGTTTTCCAATACCGGTTTATATGTAATACACATATACAACAATAAAAATCTACATACAGTTACAATAAAGGTATTAGATATCAAACATTTTTGCTTCTAAACATTAATTTTTGCGTGTTAATGATTGTCAAGGAGACTATTGAGAATTTTCCGGTTTGCAACTTTCATCATTGTAGCTTGTAGAATTCTCTGAAACAGGGTTGTGTCCTTTGATTGCCTAATTTCAAATTTACAAAAAACTTATATTTGAAAATCCCAAAAATTGGAAGGACTACACTCATATATGTTGAGCAATATTGCATATTTACAACTAGATACATGCTTTTTTATTTGTTTTATGAATTCCATGTATTATTAAAAGAACATATTGATAGTCAAGAATAGTTTCACTGTGAATTTCCAAATTACTGACATGTATTTATAATGTAAATATCAATAATCCAGGGAAAGGCTGCCCTTCATCCCCACACATGCGACGTATAAATTTCTCTCGTAAAATATGTTTCAGTTACATATTCAATTATTTCTGATCGTCTATTTTGTAGCACGCACAAATTTCTGACTAGGATAATAATATTCAGCATGTGATTTGCAATCAATCACTATGTGTTGCCATGGAGTGAGCCTTGTTGCATGATTGTACTGCTGTATTGTATGATTTAATTTTGTTTGATATTTAGGCTGTGTTCTCATGTACGTTTTACTTCATTGCTGTTGCATTGTATCAAGGTTTCCTCATGGTTGGGTAAGTAACCAGTTATATTTAAAGGTGGTCTAATATTCGCCTGCCTTTCTTGATAAACTTTTTTATTATACGAAAGGTTACAAAATTCCTATATTAAAGCTATTAAAGACATTAAATTTACCGGTAAAGAATAGCGATATTTTGCTTAAACTCTATCGTCATGTAATCATGTTGAGCTCTTTGATTTTGAATTGATTGATAGTGAACTCCTAATGTTTGTGAACATCCTGCATTGTTTTCTAGTAATATCAACTCCGCTCCAACCTTTTTTGTATCTGTCATGTTGTTTTTGCCTCATTTAAGCTATGCTACTGTCTATACGATGATGCCTGTTTTTTCATTGGTTCTTGATGAAGACGTGAATGATGATATTGCGTTGCGGTATCCAGAATTGTATAAAGATTTAGTGAAGGTACGTCATATTTTAATATACCCTTGGTGTCTACTAATGTGTCAGTAATATATAACAGCCTTAGATTCTGTTAGACCGCTATCCATTTACCTACAAATTGAATCGTTCGATTTGGAAATAAAGATGCAAGCGAGAATTCCAGTTACGAATAAGTACCCTACCATGTTGTATCTTCATTGAGAATTTTTTATTTGACAACCCGCATTCTAACGCTTTGAAAAGTAGACCGAGTACAAATCTCTACCCTCAAACCAAGGCCTACATTTCTACCTCGTATTTGCTATAGATCTGTATCCTTATCTATGTATGACTATGTAAACGTCTATGTTGCCATGATATTCAGACAATGATGAACATATTATAACTTGAACGAAATCTCCTAATTTTGAATACTTTACTACGCACAGATAGGCAAGTACATACTATCCCACCAAATTGAAATTTTACCTTCAATGATAATAGAAAGGTCAGCCATTTGAGCTAATTATCAAATGTATTTTTGATTTAAGGGTCGAGTGTTGTCTTACAAAACGTTCTTTGTGTGGCTGCTAATCAGTATTTATCAAGGTAAATTTTGTTTTCTCAAAGTGAATACGGATCACTTTCTTTTCTTCAAGTTTTGGCGTCATGGAATCTCTCGCCTGACTTCAAAACTAAACGCAAAATGTATTATGCGTTATTTCTAAGCGCCTTCGACATAAGTATCAACTGAATTGTGTCAGCATTGTATGATAGACTGCTCACCGAGGCAGCTAGGCTGTAGCAAAGAATGTTCTTCTCGTTTTAAATTGAAATATTTTCCAGAAGTGTTATGTTGGTAGACTAGATTCTTCCATACCAATCAGTACTAGAATCTACTAATTAACGCGACCACCACGTCGGATTTTTTGCGGAGACTTTATAAGCCCAAGTCATGGGTCCATGCCAGGGCCGTATGTTTACATGAGTTGGGACACACGGTTTTTTTGAACGCTGTTGTTGACGCCATTTTCGAGCCAATGAAATAGATATTTTGAATTTCAGAAGAATGAAGTCATTTATTTTTTGTAAAAAATGATGCGCGCGCATTCTCTGAAAAATTTAGCACACTTTTGCTGTCCAAAAAAATGACGTCCATTGGTCACATGACTTTAATACAATGAACCAATGAAATGTATAGCAACTCATCAGAGGAAGTCCGAACTCTTGTAAAGAGATGACCGTGTTTACTGTTAAACGTGTGTATTATAGCGTTCCATGTTTTGTTGTTGTAGGTGGTATAATTATGTTCGGTGCGTTGTTACTGTTTGATGATGATTTCCTACACATTGTGGCTATTTCATTTACATCGTTGATTCTCACTGAGTTGTTAATGGTGGCGTTAACTATTCGTACATGGCATTGGTTAATGATGATGGCAGAATTCTTGTCACTTGGATTCTATGCTGCAACATTGATTGTTCTGAGGAAATATTTTGGTAAGTGTTTAAAGGAGGCTTGCAGGCAGGACCAGACACTATAGAAGGACATGGTTTAAGCCTATATATATCTCTAGGCGCTTTTTGAGAAACTGACACGGGCCATTCAAGCGTTTTAAGAAGCCATCGTTGCAATTAAGCTCAAATAGTCAAACCATTCTTTGGCTCCACTCATAACCCATTTACATTTTCTACTGGAGTCAAATGTGCTTCGGTGTAGTTTTTGGGAGAGCTACATTTTCAAAAATTGGCATTGGCGGCATTTCACCTTCACTCAAAAGTAAGTCTAAAGCCTCACAAATATCACGATGATATTTCGGGTTTTCGGTTCGAAAAAATAGTAGGCTACGGCTCCATGACCATCCTTAAATTTTCATAAGTCAGATTCATGATTTGTATACCTGTCGTTGGTAATGCTAGGTATGTTCTCAATAATGATATAGATACGTTAGTTCATGTGGGACATGCTTTATAGTCACAGGAAGATTTGATTAAACGGATTCTCCACGATCTAGTGAAACTCGTTGTTGGGTAAAGTGCTATTGCTATGTACCTTGAAGAGTCAAGATGACCACCAGCCTTCGTATTGTTTTTGTTGTGAACACAGCTGGCGTTGGTAATAGTTGATAGAACAAAGGGTTCAACGTGATCAGTTCATAAAATCGAGTTTGAAATCTGGCCCCAGATTCCAATCACTTTTGCACCAAGGCTGCTGGTCATTTCAGACTCTTTAAACTGGACATATAGTTCTAAGGTCAAGGCAAATTTACTCAAGGTTTTCTATTCGCTTTTAGATGAAGCCTTTATCACATCGGGAGCGTTCTATTGGAAGGTTACCGTGATCACGTTGGTTAGTTGTTTGCCACTCTACGTCCTCAAATTATTGAGAAGAAAATTCGCACCACCAAGTTACTCAAAGTTGAATTAAATCAAATACGATAAACTTTCTGATTCAATCAAATAATGTTGTATTCACGTGGCAATAGATGATAATAGCATTCTGAATAAATACGATGACATTTGAGAACTAAAATTTCTTCCACTTGATATTATATAGCAATATGTAAAATTTAGAACATATTTATTCCATGTTGTATCATATCGTTTTGATTGTGATATAATTATACATGTATGTGTTGTATATATTAACTATACTGTAACTCAGTCATCAAATGTGCCTAATAAGGCGACTGCATTAATGTGTAAAACATTTTGCATTACAACTCTTTACTGAGATATGCTAAATCTTACTATCTTAACTTCTTTTTTGATTTGATCCATTCTGTGTTGTATATATTGTTATTACTTCTAAATGTTAGTGTACAATCAGTTCCTCGCAAGACATCGTAACAATATCGTGGCGAGGAATATTTTTTGCTTGATTTTGACCACCAAATTAGAAATACAGTGCAGAACAAGAACTTGAATATTATACATTATATATTGGTATTACTTTTGGAAAATTCCTCAGTCGCAAGCTAGAATAACTTGCTCGCTATTACTATAACAAGTCTCTGTGCATGAAAAAGCCATGTGGCTTGTATGTAGACATTGATTTACTATAACGCAAACTGAACGTTTCTTCAGGAATCAGACATGAAATTATTCAGTCTATTGGCTGATTTCAGTCAATTTTGATCTGAATATATTCCAGTATTTGTCTTTTTTTCCATTGAAATTTAATTAACAATCAGCTTAATCCAATAATTTCAGTCTATTCTGAACATTTCAAATTTCATCTCTGAGATTTACTAAGTCGCTTTTCGCATTAATTATGTAATTGACCGTTCGAGAACTGAAAATCAAACATTCGATAAAGTGATACTGCAACAAAAAACATAATTTCAAATTTCTTAAAGCACCCTGGTCACAGCAGCTTCGATAATAATAATCAGGTTGACAATGCGCAAAGAACAACTGCTCAATTGTTAATACTATAGCAACAAAGACATATTTGGGAGCCATGAATCGCCATTGATCAGAATTTAGCTTATTGCTGCGTTTTGCAATGTAAGTAATTCATAAGGGGATACCATGCAACTATTTGGAGCATTGACGACTTCGCATGGGCGATAAACAAGCACTGAATCCAGTTATCGTTTCCAGCACAATAGGCATTCTAAAATACCATTATAAACATCATTGACGTGGATAATACGTTAGTCTATAACGAGGTAATAATAACACAGACATCAGCAAAATTAACCTTTTGTTTTGTGAGAGCTTTTGTAAACAATTTAAGCTGCAGCAGCAATTTTCTGTTAGGGGTTAAGGAGGATAAAATTCAAATACTTAATTTTGACCTCAAAATAACTTGAATATAATCAAAATCATGTCTTAAAATGTGATTTATATATTGCTTCTGAAGTTTTTCCTACTCGACAAAACGTATCAAGTTTGAGGATTACATCAACCTAAATCCTGCTGCATTTAGTTGAATTTGAATAGAGCGGTTGCTCCCTGACTAAAATCTATTTTAAGTGACAGTTTGGCTATAAAACGCATTCAAAGACTCAACTATAATACAGGGAAATAGCTAAAGATAGAGGTGTAGCATTGCAAACTGTTTCAGTGAATAAATTTCTTCAAGCATGGCATCTGATTTGACTCTGTATTGGATCCCAGGTAGTCCACCTTCCTGGAGAGTGATGATTGTACTTGCCGAGAAAGAACTAAATGGTTATAATAGCAAGAAATTATCTTGGGAAAAACGAGAACACAAAACGGAAGAAGTTTTGAATATAAATCCCCGAGGAGAGGTAATCCAATATTGAACTAAGCCAATACGATACGCGATTACATGTGTATCTAGTTTTAATTACAGTAATCGCTATTACTACCTTCTATTGGGTTCGCAGTATTAGGCTTGGATTCAATTTCGTGTAACAATAATTCTGTGTTATTCTAAACTAAGTTGATTCTATATGATTTTTATAGGTACCAACTTTCCGTGATGGTGATACTTATGTAAATGAGTCATTAGCTATCTGCCAGTATCTTGAGGTACGTACCAATATCACGTCGAGTCAAAGCATATCAAGTCATAACTTGCAGAGCGGAAGGGTGATTATGGAAGACCTAGGAAGATCCAAAATCCAAAGGGGGGATCCACAATTCCATACTTTCAAAGAGGATGTGTAATTAAAAATACCCTGCATAACCCAAAAAAAGTGTACGTTTTTGGGCTTCCGCCTTTCAAATTCAAAATGGTAGCTTGGCACCCGTATACCTAGAGTGTAAGTGTGATCAAATAGGACCTAGTGGAGCTAGTCGATGGCATCCCAGAGTGCTTCATCAAACGGACCTAGAATAAAGACAAATTGTAATAGCAATAGTCATCTACTCACAGAAGTTGATAAGTTTTCCACTATGCCACCACATGATAGATAGCTCTCACAGGCCAATTGCCAGTTCCTGTGGCATATTTTAAAGTTTCTCTACTCTTGTGAATCCTCCATTCATCTGTTCACATTCTTTTCGATAACTATCTTTAGAACAAATTCAAGGAGCAAGGGGCACGTCTCCTTCCAGACGATCACAAAACTCAAGCTCACGTTCTACAGAGAATGCATGAGGTAATGTTAATACAGCACTTTATTGTTACAATATACTACTAGAATCACTGGAGTTTGTATAGCAATTTTACTGGATAAGGAAGCGGATTCAAACTATACAACATGCTGAAAATTCACTTCAAAGGAAAGTACGATTTTGTGCTTTTCATTGGTCAGTGTACAAAACTGAAGAAGCAAACATTATACGCACATAGAAATCTGACATTTTGATTCCCTCTTTTGGCATAATCGAGGTGATATTTGGATGAGATTGAATAGTTATCCGAAACAGAGCCATCTATTTATAAGAGTTGGGACACTCTATGATGTGCGGCCCTATCTTTCATTGGATAATTGTAAGTCATGTGATACATGGACCCCATTTTCGGGCCAGAAAAAAAAATCGAACTTTAGATACTGCATTCGAAAATGTACACGCCATTTTATTGGCAAACCATGAGAAACCATGGCTTTTTTCTGGCTCAATTTTACAATTGCCATATAATTGGCCCGAAAATGGCGTCCACAAGTGCGTTAGAAAATCTGTGTGTCCCAACTCTCAAAAAAATATGGGCTCTGATCCAAAACATCTTCTTTTTAAGAATTGGAGTTTGAAAAAAATGAGCTATGGAAGGCATTTACTTTTCTTGTCTGTATCAGGAGACTTACAATCAAGCGATCATTTCTATTAGTAATCGGTAAAAAAAGTCGTACAAAAATAATGTTAGCAGAATTTTAGAATCATTTCATCTCAATTACCAATAAGTATTCAAACTAATAAATATCTCAACTCATTATCCCTCAGTTTCAAATTTGAAAGAAAATTAGAAAATAATGGCTAGAACACGCCAAAACTTGTGTTGTTAGAGAAAAGCATTCTGAGGTGTTATAAAACATTTATTTCGTATACAATAGGTTCAAAATCTGGAAGAAAAAGTTCTTTCTGACTATGGTGTTATGTATTGGATGCAGAGTCCATTGCTGAAACACGAGGTGAGAGCCCATATAGATTGATTGATAATATATTTCCAAATGAGGCACCTTGACTCGTGGATTGAAAAATCACCTTTTGCAATACTTTTTTATCTATACTTTATTGTAGGATATTGTAAAGAAACGCTTAGAAAATGCAAGAAATGAGATAGCAAGATGGGAAGCATACCTTGAAAAGGTAAATAAATCAAATTGATGTCGAATCGAAGAAAATAAAAATACGCATTGAAAGATACATCAAGATACCAGATTAACAGATTGACTGCCATTCTGTGCTTTGCATACGTGCTATAATTCTTTGTGAGATATACACACTTATCCAATATCTCTGTCAAGCACACCTACATTGCAAATTTTCAAGCGTGAAATAAGCGACCACTATGATATAGATATATATATAGTATGAGTGACGATTTCTACGAGTAATACTGTTTGTATAGGAAGGATATCATCAATCCTCTTTTCCCATGGTTTGAATTTTGTATTTCAGGCTGGGGAAGGCAGTTATATTGCTGGCTCAGAATTCACATTAGCTGATGTTGCTTTGGTACCATGGCTTGGTTTAATGCAAAGTCAAGGATGTAGTTTAGATAGCCGACCAAATTTGAAACGATATTATGATTTTGTTTGTCATAGACCATCTATCAAAGCAACAAAAGATGTCCACAATGTGGTCTTTGGTCCGAAAGTGTTGCAGGATTTGTAATAAATACCGTATAGATTTCATAATTATGTTGATAAATATAAATATCATTTGTTCCAAGGATTATTATTGACTTTTATTCTATAGCCAGCGGGATTTGTCAGTAAGAAGCAGTGAACATATTTTACGTCCATTTTTTGCCCGAACAATAGCCCCAGCCAATCAGTGCTCTTATGTCACTTTTCTCACACGTGAAAGTGAACGATTTAACCAATGAAAATCTTTATACGATATTTTTCCACGTGTGAAGAAGCAGTACGATATACCCAATCAAAATCACTTCCTGTTTCGCGCTAAAACCAAAATAAGACAAAGAAATTAATTCATAAATTGCCTTGTCTTTACCCTTGTTGTTGTATGTAATGCAAAGCTGGTGCTCCTGATAAATCTGCTACGAATTTGTAGTTAAATTATACAAACATTATTCATGTCCGAAGATCAGGTTTAACTTTCAATTTTGCAAGGCATATTGCAGGAATTAAATCATGGCTCTTCTTCTCCAGTTTCAAAAATTTCAAAGCTTGCTGGCTATAATATTAAAAGAACACAAAAAGAACACTACATGGGAATCGCTCTGTACAATTTTATTAACTCTTTGTTATCGCAAAACTCACTCGCTCAAAAAAGCCGCGCTCGATCGTTTTATGATACGTCACAACTCATGAATAAAATCTGTTTAGCGCGATTCCCATGGAGTATTCTCGATATAGCAATCTAGGCTGATTCTGAAAACCTGTGTCTGAGGATCAAAAAATTTTACGATTTTAAATTGATGAAAATGTTTTAAAAAGTCAAAAATGACGATCAGCCTTTCTGCAAAAAAAGTTTGAAATTGGGCCAGATTTCAAATTCGATTTCATAAAATGACCTTCAATCCTTTGTTTGACAAAATGAAAGCAATGCAACTTTCGGAATAAAGCGTCATCACTTCGGCTGTTTAACACCAAAGCAACACGAAAAACATCTCGAAAACATTTCTGTATAGTTGGCAAATTGAAGGCAAGGAGACTCATGCAGAGCCATCTATTTATAAGAGTTGGGACACTCTTTGATATGCCGCTCCATCTTATATTGGTTAATTGTAAGTCATGTGATACATGGACGCCATTTACGGGCCAGAAAAACCGGAATCGAACTTCCAGAGAATGCACTCGAAAATGTACACGCCATTTCACTAACAAAGCACGA